>JAHWFP010149742.1:0-22898 GCA_023313725.1 Lithobius niger
GCAAAGGAAATAGAGGAAGGGATTTGAAGAAGTTTTAAGTAAGTTTAAAAAATACGAAAATAGGGACACTCTTCTGGACCTAAAGTCAATACCGATTCTAAAAAAAACTATATCCTAATTTTAAAGATTTTTTTTTCGATAAAAAAAATTATTGACGATTCCGTACACAAAAATATGGAGTTTACGTCCACTCAGTGAATAGGGCCTACAACGAAAAAAATTTCAATCACGATGTCGTATGCAAACATATAAAAGTTACATCCGGCATAATGACTACACCGATCATAAATGTTTTTTGAAAATTTTTAAAGTTGGGCTCAACTATTGACATTCAGAACTGAATTTCGAAAACAGAGAAGTGGTCCCTATTTTCTCTTTTGATTTTAACTTTTTACAGGAATTTTAAGACGTGTAAAATTTTAGTGACTTCCATACTTCCATTCTTGTTCTATTATTTGACATACTTAATGAAAATTAATAAAGATCGAGACGCTTGCACAGACGATTTTACAAAATTTAAACAAGAATTCTCCCATTTTCAAAAAGTTGGCTGCAGTTTTTGCAAAGAGTGAGCGTTAAATCGTCAGTCGTCATATTCAACAGTTTGGGGAAAAAATTAAGAAAAAAGTAATTTTGTAGTCTTGAGATAAAATCATTATTTACAATTGAAGGAAGATGGAGCTACCAATGTAGTTGTTATGCTAAAAATGTATGTACCTTATCCGTAAATAAAAAGGAAAAAAAATAATCATTATTAACCTTACCTTCTATTAACAAAAAAAGAAAATCGATCAAAATGTAAAAAATGTGAGAAATCCTTATTTAAATTGCATAAAATCTTGGGTGCGTATGAATCTCAATCCTTCATTTGGCGTTTAACAGCCAGGAAAATATACAAATATTCAACATTAAAATTCTTCCAAGCCAAGCGAAATAAAATAATATCTTAAATTTAAATCTATTTCGTGTCTTCTGTTTTGGACAGACTAAATGAAGGAATTTTCCCCCACTCCCTCTCCAGAATTTCCCCCCAAAACAGTGCACAAAATCCCCAAACAGTCATCATAGGAAAACATTTCCCAAAAACAAAACTATTCTACAGTTATTAACTAACATGTTTCCAATTTTGTTGACCCTGCGTTTGGAGTCTTTAACTTTGAAGTTGATGTCCCATTTTTGCCTAAGCACAACGAACCACACGGGAGACGCTCTACGTCACCCAGCAATTTATTGCGCGAATAAACACGACGGGAAGGAAGCTAACTCGGCTCAATAAATAAATGCAATGTAAACCTATATAATTCCAAAAGGCAACGGAAATAGGTTTGCATTTGTATTTATTTACTGTGTGAAACAGTTTTGAAAATTTTATACAATTCTTTTGGCGATAATTTTGCCAAAAAATTGACCAATTTTGACGTTTTTCGTCGTTTATTTTGGGATTTTTGAAGGATCCAGTTTCCAGGTCTATAAGTTGTGCTGTTGTCAGCTTATTTAGCAAAACCAAAAAACACCTCCGAAAAGGACACGATTTTAGTGTAAGAAACTTCTTCAAGAACCATACAACTAAATATGTTGCACAAAGAAATTTTCTTTATCCCCCCCCCCCCCCCCTTTCACCATGCAGACAGTTTTTAGTTTTTAAAAAGTTAGTCGCAGACCAGCTAAAATTATTTGGCTTCAGGAGCGTTACTATAGTTTCATTGAAATATTTTGAAAATACCAGGTACTGATCATCAGTCAGCAGTTGTTATAAATTTGTGGTCATCTAGACACACGCTATTGTGTCGCGCCAAGTTAGGCAACAATCATCACAACAAACATCACATCAATTCAATTGTCGAAGTTGTAAACCATTGTAGCGCGTCGCCATAGAGTCAGTGTCTTATGTCTTGAAGCATAGTTGGGCACATTTCAGGTGCTTGGGGGAAAAATAATAATGCAGTAAAAAAGCTTAAATTGTGTTGAAATCAAGAGCAATGACCCACCTGACAAAAATTAACTCGTGTAGGAATGACAGCTAAGCTGCTTTCAATGCAAAATCTGACCCTCAATAACGTTGAAAATGTGTAACTAGCTAGCTAGCTAATAATAGTCCGCTCATCCCCATGTTAATGTCCATAGGGTAATTATTCATCGATACCGATATAACGGGAAGGCTTCCAGCTATGAAAGTGGACGAATGTACTGCGTACCTTTTATGGTTTGGAGCCTAGGGGTGTAACGCGGATGGCGTACGATGGCGCGTAAGTACGAATATATTGTTATAACCATTGTTAGTATTGTCGGCATCGTCTCTCATTGGACAGCCAAAGTTCGGACAATGACAACGTGTATACTGACGTACGTGCCTAGACACACACTAGTGTAGCACGATATATCTAAACAACGTTGCCAAAGAAATTGTATTCATGTCCAATTCACGAAAAATAAACCAACTCTAAAAACAAAGCAAAATAAAGCCAAAAGCTGGTGAAGAGGCCACCAAGTTGAGTGGTTCGGCCCGTTAAAGGAATGATATCAACACACCAAAACTAACGAAATAAAACAAATTACAACAAAATTAAAACCAAACCAAAAACCTATAAGGAAGTGACCAAGTTGTGAATGGTTCGGCCTATAGGCAAAAGGTAGTATCAATTTGTGGAAAACCAATTTCTTGTTGACGTGCCACTTTATTACACATCTGCACGGTAGTGGAGTTGAGTCTGATACACAATTTAAAAAAAAAAAGGACTGATATCATATCAAAAACCAAAACTGGTAAAAGGGGCCGCCAAGTTCCGAATGGTTCGGCCCTTTAAAGGAATTCGCCAACCAAAACATTCGCCAACTTAATCGCACCGAATAATACTTTGGACGTTAAATGAAAACTTGAACATTGCTACTAAAAGTAGCAATGTTCTAGTTTTCATTTAACCTTCGAATTATTAAGCAGCGCGATTAACTTGGCGAATGTTTTGGTTTGTTGATATCACTCCTTTGAAGGGCCGAACCATTCGTAACTTGGCGGCCCCTTTTACCAGTTTTGGTTTTTGATATGATTATTTCTTTCCGCAGTGAAACAAAGTCTCTGTAATAAATAAATAAGAGATTGGACCGAAACTTGGAATGAAGCTTCTTGGTTGTTATTGCTTTATCGCTAAGTTTCATCCTGATTTCACTTTTATAGTATCAAACGCTTTTGTTAACGCTTTTAATAGCAACATTTAATTAGTATCCAGCCCAACCCTACAACCATTAACGTAATACGTTAATGATTGTAAGGTTGGGTGTAATCGACAATTCAGATTGAAACAAAAGAATCTCAACATAATGGAATGACACTTCTATCACATAAATTTGCATCACGTCGCGAAGATATAAATGTGACACGACGATAAATGGCAATACAGAAATGTTTAGCTGAAAATGTAGCCTAAATTACACCTATAAGAGCATACTTCCTAAGTCAGTCTTGATCTTAGTTACCCTAAACAGAATGTATTAATGAATGTCTTCCTGTTTTCCTAATTTATAGTAAAGAGCCTAATAATCTAAATATGAATTGATAATTTAATTAGGCATACAATTGAGTTGTAAAGCTTACAATTACTTGGCTGAACGAGAGATACACAATAAATAATTACTCACATGATTTCTGCCTACTTTTCAATTGTGAGTTCCCATTCACATTCATCTGGTTTGTCTTTATTGTGCATCTTACTTGTGTGCTTTGTTAAAGTCAATTTGTTAGCAAAAAGTTTCCCACACTCGAACAGTCTTGTTAATTGTCTTCCTACTACAGTTTCTTCACCTTCGACAGGGCATATCAAAGTGTTTTCTTCAAGTCCATTTATTCCTTGCCACATTTACATGGCAGCTCTCTACTACGGTTATGAGGATGGTGCATTAAACTACACATATATCAGAAAGTTTTTCTAAACTCGCTACATTCGAAAGCTTTTCCATGTACAATGGCATATGCTGATCATTCTTTTTTGTGTATGCCTTGCCAGGGACGTGCACAGGCCCCCGAGAGGGCAGGGGCAAACTTTTTTCTAGGAGCTTTTTTTTTGGTGTTTTAATCCCCATTTGTGGGACTTTAACCATTTCTACCCCTCTTTGCACCACTTTCTTAGCTGTTATTGTCCCTTTTCTGCGATTTTTAGGCTCTTTTACACCACCGCTCCACCGGAAAGTGGCAACTTTTCAGAAAAAAAGGGGCACTTTGCCGTGAGGACAGGGGCTAGAGCACCCCCTACCCCCCCCCCCTGTGTGCACGTCCCTGTGCCTTGCCATGTTCTCCACATTCGTACGGTTTCTCCAAATTACAAACAAACAGGAGGCACTGTTAAATCTGGTTTTCATCTGAAAGCCATGCTGCAATCGTCACATTTGAACATTTATTTTCACTGTGTGTAAGGGTATGCATGGTCAAATACGATTTCGTATTAAAGCTTTGGTTGCATTCTCCACATTTGAAAGGTTTTTTCCTGCTGTGCACACTAATGTGTCTTGTAAAATTCGATTTACGCATAAATGCCTTGCCGTATTCATCACATTATTTGATAAGCACTGCAAACGATTCCTTATACCTCGATGTTTACGAGCGCATCTGGATAGATCAGTCACTACGGAAAAATTTGGTATATAAATAAATGAAAAAAGAAGCTACTCCGTTGTTTTAAAACGTGGAAATTGGCAATAATAATGGTTTTTAATTCGACGTGCCACGCGTCGAATTAATGTAGTTGTGGCCAAAAAACGGGGGTAGCCCGTTTACGTCAGCGATATCTCCTCAAAAACCAGACACATTTGTTCAATTCTGATCCGACGAAATTCAAGTATGCAGGCGGGTGAGTTGCAGTGCGCCAGCACACAAGGTATAATGCTGTAATTAATTTAGTTAGGCCGGTTTTAGTTCGCTTACCTATAAAAAGGTCTCTGAGCGAAAAATCGTCGTTACATAGTACACAATCAGTGGCTGACGTCAGCGCTTCCTCAGCGTAAAGGTGTGCGCGCAACGCCCATCATACGAAAAATTGCGGCGGGTAACTGCGCATTTCGGCAAGTCAGTTCTTTAACATTGCGGTCGGTTAGAGGCTATCGTGTACGTCGAGATGGCTCGTCTCGTATGGCGCAGAACAACACAAAGTGAGTCATCACTTACCTTTGCGGTGATCTGGATGGTACACCCAATTTCTATGATTGAATCTGGACGGTACAATGAATGCGATGCTCGTATAAGAACTTTGCTGTTAATTACTGCGCCATCCTCGCTGCTTTTCGGGTGCGATATATTACAGTATTTTATTACGCGTATTTGTGGTGTTGTGTCCTATTGAACGAGTGAGCAAAGCGAATGATGTGTTGTTTTCACAGTGGCGGACTGGCCAGAGGGAGGGAAGGGCGGGATATTCCTAATGGCCTCTGACTTTCAGATTTTTTTTAAATCCGTAACAGGAAGACTCACGTAAGTTTTATTGGTTCGACATTAGTTTTAACCACAGATTTAAAATTACAAATAATAATTATAAAGATAATTATAAAACGCTAGTAAAACAAGTACTTTGTATTGAGTAGCCTAACATAAATTGGCCACATGAAATTGCAGTGTTATATTCAATGTGGACTTTGTCACAATTTTCGTGTGAATATTTTAACTTTTGTTAATACACCTAAAAAGTGTAAATAAGTGCGTCAACCTGACGTACCCTCAGCGCAAAATGATTTCTCCTACTCCCCCCCCCCCCACCAAATTACCTGCTAAATGTATGAAATATGGTGTTCGAAGATTTAAAAAATGAAAAAGTCTGATGAACAAGAACAACGGGTACGGGAAACTGTAAAACAACGAAACTTTCAGTTTGTTTTTTTGTAAGAAAACCAATATCAGCATCCGATGAAAACTTATCTGGTCAGTGATTGCATCGTCGCACACAAGATTCTGGCTCATTTGCCGTATCGTAGTAGCAAAAGTTATGAGACAATTTTTTTTAATATAATGTGCAATATAGTAGATATTCTTCAGTACACCGTGCATTCAGATTTTTTAATAGTGTCCTGTTGGTATGTCTGTCGTTCCAACTTCATACGTCAATTACAGATTTTTTTTAGTCTACCATACGACACGTCGAATTACTAATCCAGTGTTAGTGCATCTTGTTATTTTTCTGTTTGTAGTTAACTTTTTGGATCCTGTCCACTAAAGGAACTTCCACTACAATGGTATGTTAAGGCAAATGGCTTTGCGTGGTTCATGTAGTGCTTGGTTGGCGTTATACTTTTGGGTTTCTGACTGCATTTTCTAAAAATCTTGTTAGCCATCCGGCGGAAAACGCGAATATCCCCGAAATATTTTGTGGCAGGAATTTCATCTTTCAACTCCTTCCTTTCCTGCACCAAAGCTCCTTTGTCATGAAATTTCAACCAAATCAAAACAAAATTGCGAATGTTACTGTATCGCAAACAGAAAAAGACTAAAATTGCAGGGCCTGTACCTGCTTAATTTTAGTTTTTATTGCCTAACCAAAAATATAAATTACCTGATTTAATTAGCAGATTTCACCTTTGAGCTTTATTCCCCTAGAAACTTGAAAGTTGTCTTCCCTGCCGAGCTCGTACCTGTACTGTGCATGTGCGAGGCTGCCTTCGCGCAGCGGTAATTGACATCATTTCTCCTCCTTCCAGAACCTAGCTCATGGAGGGAAGGCTTGGGTGGGAATTAAGGTAACGTATATTTTCGGTTACGCAATAAAAAGAACATTTTGCTGGCCCTCAGACCGGCCGGCTAAAAATGGTTTCGTTTTGCCTAAAACATACTTAACCTGATAATTTAGCATTACATTGTCCTCAATGGAATGATCACTGGAAGTTTTTCGGTTGCGTGTATCAGCCTGCTTGCATGCTCCCACTGCACCTGCGCGACGCAGTCCTCCTCTATATAAAGCGGCATCATGGCCGATGTCTCCATTCATTTTCCTCTCAATTTGTCAGGAGGTGACTCGAGAAGGGAGGTAGGGCGGGCCCTTGGTTAAGTATGTTTTAGGCAAAAAGAAACCATTTTTAGCCGGCCGGTGTGAGGGCTGGCAAAATGTTCTTTCTTATATGCCAAAACATATTAACCTGATAATTTTACCATTATCAGCTGACCTCGTCAAACGTGGTGGCGGGCACCAATCTGACAGGGCACCCCGGGATGCAAGTAGGCTTCCCCCCCAAAATTTGAGAATTTTGCACTTTATTCAGAACATGTGATGAAACAGGAATTTGGTTCTCTTTCGTAGGGTTTGGTGGCCTTGAAAAGGACCGTTGTTGTGAGAGGGGTATTGCTTCCTTCTATGGATGGCTAGCTTCCTTCTATGGGTGGCTTGCTTCCCTCTGTGGATGGCTTGCTTCCATCTGGGGTTGGCTTGCTTCTGCTTCGTTCTGATTGTGTTTAAGGGGGCTTGACCACGGTTCTGGCTGTGACGATTGGTCCCAGCCGGTGTAGATCTTCTTCTTCTCTTGACATGTTCCTCAGGTAGTGCAAGGTGAATGTCGTGGAGTGTCGCCAGGAAGCTGCATGTAGAATCTCTTCTAATGGGACGGCGTTATGGTGTGCCCATGACGTGGAAATTACTCTGACCTCGTGTGCTGTCGCTCTTTCCCTGCCCAAGTTTGCCTTGTCATATGCGGCGTCGATGGTTTTCTTGATCCAGCAGGAGATCATTGCTGGCGAAGTTTCGCCTGTTTGGAGATCAACTAGGAAGAAGAGTTGGTTTCTGCCTCTGCGGATGTCTTCATGTTGGGTGCTGGTGAGGTAAAACCGTAGTGCGCAGATCGGGCAGACTAGGCGTTCGGGTTCGTCTCCTGTCAGGTTGGAGAGGGCTGGGAAAGTAATTGGTGTGGGTGGTTCAGATGGTTTTGGGTTTTTGCTCGGAAGTCTGTTCTAGGGTAAAGTGTTACGGATGTGAAGTTTGGGCCGAAAATGCAGAAGGCTGGGTCTGCGGAAAGTGCCTGAATTTCAGAACAACGAGCGCTTGCTGGGAACGTTACCAGGAAGACGGTTTTCCTGGTTAGAAGGTGCATAGAGCAGTCTTGCATTGGTTTGTAAGGGGCTTTGATTAGGGATTGGAGCACGATTGATAAGTCCCAGTCGGCGACGAGTCTTCTTGTTGAAGGACGGTCATTCTCGAATGAGCGGAGAAGTGATGAAATCCGATAGTCTTCGAGGAGGTTGGTTTTGTCTGCTGCTTTGAAGACGGGAGTTCAGGGCTGAACGGTAGACCAGGATTGTCGAGCCTTTGAGTTTTTCAATGTCGAAAAGGACGGTGAAGAATCTTAGTAATTCTGGCAGAAAGAGATTGATTGGATTAATTTCCCTTGCGTGACACCAATGAAACCATTTGGACCAGTGACTGTCGTACGTTTTGTTTGTTGAGTTCTTGTAGCTTTCGAGGCGATTCGGAAGGCATCGTCTTTATGAATTCATGCCTTTTTAAGGAGTTTGATGATAGTAGCCACCCGTGAAGGTTTAGGTTTGCTAGGTTTGGGTGTAGTTTCGTGCCCTTTTGTTGTGACAGAAGGTCTGGCTGACCAACGTGGGGCTATGAGAAGGAATAGGGTTTGGCTTTCCTCGGCTTTTTGTAGAACTTGTGGAAGGAGTTTGAATGGTGGAAATAAGTAGGCGTATAGGTTGTGCCATGGGTATGTCAATGCGTCGATTGCTATTGCTTGCATCGTCCAGCATCGTCCAGCATCGGGCTGATGTAGTGGGGAAGTCTGGCATTATGCTTCGTGGCGAATAGGTCTAGCATGGGTGTACCCCGAATCATGAAGAGATATTCGCAGATGGATTTCTTGAGGCACCATTCTCCTGTTGGAGGTGAGCGGCGAGATAGCGAGTCTGCTATGACGTTCCTGTTCCCTGGGATGTGAAGGGGAAGCAGAGTGATGTTGTTCGAGATGCAGAGATTGAAGATATCGGAGGTTAGGTTGTGGAGGAGCCTGGATTTGGTTCCTCCTTCTTTCCGTATGTAGGCCAAAGCTGTGGTGTTGTCTGCCTGGACTTGGATGACTTGGTTTTTGATGTGAGGGAGAAAGTGTTGTAGTGCCAATTGGATTGCACGAAGTTCGAGGAAGTTGACGTGGTGGCCTTTGTCTTCTTTCCAGGGGTCTGAGACTTCTAGGTTGTTCATGTGGGCTCCCCAGGCGTGGTGTGATGCATTGGTGAAGATGAGTTGGTTGGGGTGGGTTCGTGATGTGGTGTTGACTTGGTTAGATTCATCACGTCTGACCACCAGAGGAGACTGTCTTGAGGGAAGTGTTCTGAAAGGGAAACTGTGGATCCGGGTCGAGGAGCAGGCTTGACCAGCGGTCGATTCTGTGGTAGTGAAAGGGCCTTGTCATCCATCATCCGTATGGAATTAGGTTCGCCATGGAATCCATTTTCCCGATCAGGGAATTTAATTCCCGAAGGGAGAAGGTCGTCTGTCGTTGGAAGAGGCGTATGTGATGAAGAAGATCTTGTATTCCTTCGAGAGATGGAGAAATTGTGGCTGATGACAGATTGAATGAGGCGCCTAGGAACGTAAATTGTTTCTGGGGAATAAGGCGTGACTTGGATTGGTTTACGCCGAAACCTAGTTGGTTCAGCAGCAGAATTGTCTTGTCCCTGTTTCGCCGGAGGCGGGTGGGGTCGTGATCGTGGAGAGCCCAGTCATCTAGGTATGCGCTGGCCTTGATTTGATTTTGGTGCGGTGTCCGAGAATTGGTTTTAGAACCATGGTGAAAATCCTTGGTGCAGCATTCAACCTGAAGGGCAGACAGCGGAATTCGAAGACTTGGTTGTTGTAGATGAAACGGAAGTGCTTTGTTGAGGATGGGTGAAGAGGGATGTGCAGGTAGGCATCCTATAGGTCTAGGGAGATGGACCAGTCGTGTTACCTGAAGGATTGGCGGATGGATTCCAATGTTTCCATTTTGAAGTGTGGATTGTCGATGAATTGGTTCAGCGGTTTCATGTTTAAGATGAGCCGTACGCCTCCTGTCTTCTTCGGCAGTGTGAAGATGGTGCTGTAGAAACCCAGTCCCGGGTTGTGGCATAAGATGACTGCTCCTTTCGCGACGAGGAGGTCGATTTCGGCCGAAAGGGGAATGGATACCGGTGATGTGAGACTCCGCGGAGGGTGGTTTGTAAGTGGGGGTGGTGAGAGGAACGTGGGATGAAAACCCTTTATGATTATTGAGAGGATTTCTGGATTGTGGGTTATTTTTTTCCATGCCGGAAAGAAGTGGCGGAGTCTTGTGCCGACTGGAAGCAGGGAGAGCTTAAGGTAGTCAGAGTTTCCGTTGGGAACTGCGGCCACCGGGGGATGAGTGATGGCTGCGGCGGTCGGGAGTTGCGGTCCGCTTCTGTTGTTTTCGGGTTGTTGAGGAGGCGTCCAGGCGTCCGCGATGATCAGACCGAAAGGGCTGGCTCGTTTGGTTGTTGTCTTTCCAATGTGACTTTGAAGGGTTGAGTGGTCTGTTCCAATCTTCTGACGAAGTTCGGTATTTGGACTTGTTGGTCCGAAAGGATGACTTGTCTTGACGGAAGGGCTTGGGTTTCCGGGATATGTCAAGGTGAGGTGCCAGTGTTGGGATCAGCCCACGGAAAAGGGTGACCGATTCATGAAGCGGTAGGTTGCGGAGGCGGTGCCTGGTTGACTCGTTTAAGTTGTTGGTAGTTTTGAGGGCAGTTTCATGTAACAGGAGTGTGTTGTTGAATAAGGCTCGAGCTGCCCAGTTGAAAAAATGGTATGTCGCGAAGCTTGCCTTCTGAAAGAGCTGTGTAGTGAGTGACTAAAGGTTGCGGATTTCTTCAGGGCTTGCGTCCTCGGTGAGCTTCTCGCATAAGGCGTTGACGGCAGTATTTACTACATCCGCCTGTGAGGCGGCACGAAGGCTCATGCGGAGACACTTGTCGTTGTTGTAGAGGACGAAGGAAGGCACCTCGACACGTTTCGGAATGGAGAGAGCCGTGCCAAAATCCAGCTTGACTTTGCCACAGAGAAATTCACGCTCAGGGTAGTTGTCACAATTTCTTGGGTTTGTTGAGCCATGGGCAAAGGACCGGAAGAAGCTTGTTTCGCGGCCGGGGCGAGGTGCAGGTGGTTCTGTGTCTAACTATAAGGGTTTGCCTTTACCCAGCAGGAGGCCGCCGTTGCGAAGGAGACAGGTGAGGAGCGTTGTCGACTGCCCTAGGAGGCTGCGTGGTTTGGCGGCTTTGTCGCGAAGGGCAAATCCAAAGCCTGTTTTGAGACCACGGTTGATCACTGGGGCGTCTGCAGACTGTGATGGTTTGTACAGGAAGCAATCTGGTACAGTTTCTTCCACCGTCTTGAGTAGAGAAGCCAAGGGAATAGTTGGATCTTCCGTGTTGTCATCGGAGAATTGGATGTGCTTGGCGGTGGTAGACGGAGCCGCGACTTCTTTTGCCGTGAGAGCAGGAGTCGCAAAAGCAGGAGTCGCGAAGGCAGGTAGGGGGCGCAAGTCTGCGTAGCTTGGCAATCGGTGGCGGGGCAGGTGACTGGCATTTTCAGCTGTCGTGACTTGTTGATGAAGCGACCCAGTCACGAGTGTTAGATCTCTTCGCCGATGAGGTGCAAGAGGAGGGTAGAGCAGGATGTGATCTTGCGTGCTGACGGAAAACCGAGTCGACCAGGTCGTGAGCTTCGCTGCGAGTCACACTGTAGTCCCGGCGAGATGACTTCGACGAAAGGTCGATGGGGGAGTTGGAGATTGGAGATTCCCCGAAGAGATAAAGCGTCTTGTAGCTTCCTTTTCGCTTCCTGGACGAGCGCCTTGGCTTGACGGAGGTCTTCCTTGAGGGCCGTGAGCTCAGGCGGTGGTGGAGTGCGTTGTCCGTGTTGGAGCGTTGAGTCGTCCTCCTCATTCGCGACTTAACCGCCCCGGTCATGACCGGTCGGCCAGAGGTCACGAAGGGAAGGCAGGGGAGCAGGTTGGAGCGCAGCATCCGAAGTCAGAGCAGTAGCCGGAGCGGCAGCGGAATCTTCGGTGGTTGCCATCTAAGTCGTGAAAATGAAATTTCAAATTCCAGAGATCGACGTGGTGTGAAGAACCTCGTGGAGGAAAATGAATGGCGACATCGGTCATGATGCCGCTTTATATAGAGGAAGATTGCGTCACGCAGGCGCAGTGGGAGCATGCAAGAAGATCTGACAGAGAGGACCGGAGGGATGTGTACTCATTGACGAATTGTTCGGTGAATTTCAAAACGAAATCGACGTTGAAGGCAAGGTTCTCTTCCTCCCTAGCCGAGAGATGGAGGCCCCTTGTAAGCGCTTCCCGTAAGACTGAGTGAGATGGGAAAGGTGCTAGCGGAGGTGGAGGTATCGCGCCAGGATCCGGAGGAGGGTTCGTCTGAAGCGGATGTTGGGTGGTAGAGGAAGGTAGTGGGCAAGCGGTTGGGCCAACGGGATGGCTTTCATGTAAAGCAGGTAATTGTGCGGCATGATGCGGAGGCGGTGCAAAACGGAAGCGAGCCTGCTTAATGCGCACGGAAGGCTTGGATGGTACACTAATCTTCCTGAAAGAGACCAATTTGGTAGGTTTGTAGCCGGAGGTGCTTGGGACAGCAAAGATGTTGCTGGTTGAAGACAAATGTGGTTGAACTGGCAAATGCAGAGGCCCTCTTTTTTTTAAGACAGTATGGTGGATGCGCCAGGGCAGGAAGCTCGATAGATTGTGAGAGGCCCGCCGCGGCAGGTGGGGCAGAGGGGTGGCGACGCTTATGTTTAACCCGTTTTGTCGTGCTTGAAGTAGAGCATATTCCCGGTTCTTGTTCTGCATGGAGGAGACGCTTCCGTGAAGAGGATGGCTGAACGCTGTCCACAGGTACTGGTTCTGGAACGGACGGTTCGGAAGGACTCATGGTTGCTGGAAAGGCGGAGGCTGCTGCCTTCCGGCGACGGGCGCGTTCGGCTCGTTGTTTCGAGAGATGTTGGTGATTGCGAATCAGTGTCCATTGTTGGGAGGAATAGAAACGCAAATCCTACATTTCTTGAGCAGACCGTCGCACAAACGGTGGCATTGACAACTGGGGTATGGATCTGTCCGTACCTTTGTAGATAGTTTCGAAAACGCCGGTCATTTGCAAGGAGGAGGTGAAGAGACATTAGGATCGTCCGGGCGGGCATTGGGAGATCGCAGCGGAGTCTGTCGTGATTCTTCGGAAGACGAGGAGTCTGCCATCACGGAGGTAGTGGGGCTGCGGTAGTGACGGTTGAGCTAAGCGGCGGCGTTTTGAATTTTGGCGGTAACAGCCTGTAGTATGGGGCGCCATCTGGTGGCGGGAAGCCGAACGTGGGCCGCAGTGCAGGTAGGGTCCGGAGGTAGCTTCCACAGGCGGAAGGCATGGCGAGGTGGCCAGATTTGACCTTGGATGTCGATGCACGCGGAAGACACTGCAAGCCACAGAGTGAGAGTTTTTTTTTATTTATTTATTTTTGGTTGTATGTGATTGTGTTGGTCAGCACGTGAGGGAAGGTATCCTTATCATATATCATATTTATTTAGTGGTTGTTCTTTTTTTTTTATTATTGACCGGAAAAGTCGAAGGGAGGAAGGTAAGGGCTGCAAGGCTGAAGTACTTGAGAAAGAAAGTCACGACTAAGGAACCAGAAAACACAGGAGGACGGCAAAAGGGAGGCTAGTAACCATGGAACCATGGCACGGAAGCGGAAGCAGTCTTTATGGTAGGAAGGTGTGATGTCAGCAACTGACGATGAAGGAGGCAAGGTACTGACGTCCAGTGGTTAAGAAGCCGGAGGTGAAGCCGGAGGTGAAGCCGGAGGAGAGATATCCTTTGTGCAGGAAGACTTCGTAGAAGTGACAAGTGGTAGGCGGAAGGTAGATGCGGCAGAAGGAGGCCGGACCGGAAGTGGTGTAATACCTTTTACGATAGCCGAGATGTGTCGTAGGGTCGGAGGTGATCTGGGTGAGAGAGATAGGAAGCCTGGTGACAAAGGTTCGAGGACGGTGTAGTGGACATCAAAGTGATGCTCTTCTTCACAAAACAAATTAACAGCGGAGGCGGAGGTTTGGATTGGGACCGGAGGCTGCCCAGTAGGAAACTCTTCAGTAGAGAAGAACCTGCGGAAGGTAGGAAAGGGAAGCGGAAGGCGTACACAATCTGGAGGAGAAAACGAAGGAGATTCACGCCCTTCCATGCCCAGGGGAATATTAACGATGGGTGATGGTAAAATAGGCGAAGGAAAGCTAGGCGCAATGGTTTTGGCCTTTGTGGCGGAAGGCATGTCTGAAAAATACGTGGTAAAAGGTGCACCGAATTTCCGAAACGTTCCTCTCGTACTGGCGAAAGGGAAGTGTGAAATCAGATGAGGAAAGGTTGCGGAAGGCGACTGACGAGGCTTACGTGAGAGGGAGGGTCGTCCCAAGCGTCCCAAGGGAATACGGCCAGGCCGCCGAGCAGGAGCTTGGGAGAGATGCACATGCCAAGAGCTATCTTCCTGCGGAAGAGGAGGAGATACATGCGAAGGTGAGGCCGTTGATAGTGGTGAACAGTGTTCCACTGTAGCGGTAACTAAATCCCGACCCGAAGTCTGATGGGCAGGAGCGGAGGTAATAATAGAAATGCGGTTGAGGACACCATTCTGAATAGGAGGGTCCGAGGTGGGAGCGGAGGGTAGCACATTTTCCTCTGATGGAGGAGGGTTGAATGACATCCTAAGGGAGTAATCCTGTCCCAAATGGACGGAGGGGTCCATGATCCGTGAAGTTCTGTAAAGATGGTAACAGAAGGCTCAGCTGTAGCAGTAGCTCCTTCCGCGGAGGCGGTAGGTATGCGGAGGGTCCAAGGGGAAACTCGTGAACGACCACTAGCGGTGATCGCCCTAGGAGAAATGATGTCAATTACCGGTGCGCGAAGGCTTATATAAGCAGCCTCGCACATGCGCAGTACAGGTACGAGCTCAGCAGGGAAGACAAATTTCAAGTTTCTAGGGGAAAGACAGCTCAAAGGGGAAATCTGCTAATTAAGTCAGGTAATGTATATTTCGTCGGCTATAAAAACACACAAACAGACAAACAAAATCCAAATTCAGGTGAGTATTCGACCTTACTCGCTTCGCTCTCTCAGCCAATAAATAGCTTAAATTTACGAAGTTAAAACGATACTTAACATCAAGTGCAATTTACAAAGTCAGCCTTAATCTTTACGCAAAAAAAAAGTGTGTGTACTTTGCATCCAGTGTCAAGCAAACCATGTCAAATTGGCGACATCATAAAAGGTGACTTAATAACACATTAATAAAAGGTGACTTAACATTATATTTAACATGACAATTTTGGTGCTTACCTTTGGTGATTTGATGACATGCTAACTTGACTTGGGAGAAGTTACCATTGCCAAGATCACTCCTGAAGCGATACCAGCCAACTCTGTTACCCACAGCAAACTCTTTGAGCCATTGTTCGTTATGCTGCTGAGCGTGGACCATACGTTCATAGATGGTCTTGGCCAGAGGGGAGGGGGAGGCTGATCGAACAAGGGAGGGGGCGGGCGATGAAGGGGGGCGCACCTCCTCCCTCGAAATACTGCCTCCCTTGGGGGAGCGAAGAGGCGAGCAGGGGCCGGGCGAGATCTTAGCTGCCGGCATCTTGAATTTTTCCAAGCTCCAGTTGTGGTCAGCTCATAGATGTAGACCGAGAAGGTAATCTGAAAGAAGAAGGGAATACACTGTACAATTCAAATACAGAAAGCGTCATCTATGCTAGAATTCGCAGTAAATTAATTGAGACCGTTAATAAACAGTAGTAGTGGCCCCAGTATATTACTTCTTTACAGGGCAATTGTGGCAGTTTCTTTATCGTATTTTAGACATCTAAACATGAAATGATCGATTGAAATCCATTGAATCAGAAGATTTTACACATTTTAAACACATGCTTTTATATTTTCAACATTTTGTTCGATGTGTCTATCAAATGGTTCGTCTACCAGTTAATGTAGTCTTTTTCAGTAGTCTTTTTCAGTATACCACTACATGTGTAAACAAACAAAAAACCGCTCTTATTTCTTAAAATAGTCTTCCTTGAAATGTTAACTTTTAACAATTATTAAATTTTGAAAATTCACATCTAATAACTAAAAATAAAAACTGTAATTTAAAAAGAGAAACAATGGCCAAGTGTGCTTAAAAATACGTATTTATATTATTTTACATAACGTTAATTTTAACATTTTCAGTTCTATTTATTGTCGTTGACAGTGGACTGGGGCAAAGGAAATGTCAAAACAGTATACCCCAAACCACTATTCGGGAAAATCGCAATCCACAACATTGAAATAAGTTTTCCTATTTTTTCACTATTTTCCTTTTTTAAATTGTAACCCCTTTTAAGAGCGTCTGTTCTCTAACAAGGGATCAATGCCCATGAAATGGAAACACTGGGGCAAATAGTAAAAATTGCAACCACAAACCTGAATTGTTCCCGGAAACCACAAATTGGGAAGGGGGTGAAGGAACAACAAGAAAGATTTCCTTGTGTCATTAATAACTAGTTTAAAATGTAGGCTATAATCAATATGAATCTAGACACACGCTAGTGTGTCGCACCAAGTTAGGCAACAAACATCACAACAAACATCACATTAATTCAATTGTCGAGTTTGTAAACCACTGTAGCGCGACGCCATTGAGTCAGTGTCTTATATCTTGAAGCATAGTTGGGCACATTTCAGGTACTTGGGGAAAAATAATAATGCGGTACAAAAGTTTAAATTGTGTTGAAATCGAGAGCAATGACCCACCTGACAAAAATTAACTCGTGTTTGAATGCCAGCTATGCTGCTTTCAATGCAAAATCTGCCCCTCAATAACCAGGGCCGGATTTATGCTCCTGCCGCCTGTAGGCGCAGACATAACGCCGCTCTTCAATGCCCCTAAAACTTACCCTCCCCCAGACTCCCTTCCCCTTCAACCAGCACCTTTCTTAATTTGTAGATTTGTTTGCGATCTATGGAAAACTGGTAGGGGAAAATTTTAGTAACCTATTTATGTTGCTCTTTGAACTTAAATTAAGAAATTTTAGGGATTTGGTTAGGTAGGACTTGTCCTTTTCTTCCCTTGGTTTCCCCTGTTTTTTGGTAATGAGCGTTGCTTAGTTTCACATGCTCACGGCTACTCATTTTATTTCATTGCTACGATCAACGCATGGCAACCAACCCTACACAAAATGGCCATACAATGAAAAGTTCGTAAGTAACGTAACTACGATTTAAAGAAAAAATCAATAGGCCCCACTCACATACAACACTGACCCTGCACTCAATCAGTACTGATACGACATTGAGTTGATAGAGAAAAAATGTTGAATTGTTATACCCTGAACAATTCGCAGATATTTGGGGAAAAATGAGTCGTTGGTAACTTCAAAATCGGTCTACACGGTACGCACGGTTACTGTTGAGAAAAAGCATTATTTGTCTGTATTATTATTATTTATTATTTTATTTACAGAGCGTAACGGCCTAAAACACCATGAGCTCTCTCTAAAACTACTTAAAACTACTTAAGACTAAAGACCTAAAGTTACAATCCGTCTATACACTCCACACTGCAACCGGCCAGCCGGGGAGCAAGAGAGCACGAGATACCCTGGGTCCCTAGGTAAATCGCTGCGTTGCCCTACAAAAACCTAATGTCCTGGGCAGGGGACCTATACGAAACGAGGAGTGTGGCGAAACACCAAGGGCCTTATGCATAGGGTCAACCCCAGCGGCAACCACAAAACGGCGCTGAGCCGTCCACCGGGGGCACTCAAAAAGAAAATGACGCACCGTCTCGTCATCAACACCACAGATGCAGAGTGAAGAGCGGGACCACCCTATCCGAAACAAATGTGCCCTGAGTTGAATATGCCCTGTACGGAGCCTGGAAAGCAAACCGGCATCCCGTCGAGCGAGACCGTTGAGAGGGTCTGGACAAGCACATGATTGCAACAACTTATTTATAATGCCATCTCTTGACTGAATGCGGTATTTCGTAACGTTTTTATTCTGTGCTGCGGTTTGCTTAATTCTAACAATGGATCGCGTCAGCATTTTGTTAAAAAATTTTCATGAAAGACGGAACACCCGCAAAACTCGCACCGTATTTCTCACGTACAATTATTTGTAAGCCGTCATGCCGCCCCTAAAAAAGTGCCGCTATAGGTCCGGGCCTCTCGGGCCTACTTATAAATCCGGCCCTGTCAATAACGTTGAAAATGTGTTACTAACTAGCTAGCTAGCTAGTCCGCTCATCCCCATGTTAAATACCATAGGGATATTATTCAACGATTCCCAGATAACGGGAAGGCTTCCAGCTATGAAATTGGACGAATGGGTGCACTACAATACGAACTGCGTACCTTTTATGGTTTGGAGCTTGGGGGTGTAACACGGAATGCGTGGGAGGGCGCGCGTAAGTACGAAAATATTGTTATAACCATTGTTAGTATTGTCGGCATCGTCACTCATTGGACGGCCAAAGTTCCGACAATGAGAACGTGTATACTGACGTGCGTGCTTAGACACACACTAGTGAATCACGATAAATCTAAACAACGTTGCAAAAAATTGTATTCACGTCCAATTCACCAAGTGTAAAAACAAAGCAAAATAAACAAAGCGAAGCAGAGCTAAGGAGTTTCTCATTCTGTTTGTCTTTAAACATTTGAACCTTCTTGTCCGAATCATTTCAAATTTTTCACATACGCTATTTCCGAATTAAGTTCGTAAATAAATAAAATTGGTCAGGATGAGCTACACATTTTAACTCAAATATCAAAATTATCCAGACATCATTAATCAAACGTTAATCATTACTTAAGGAAATTATTGAGAAATTAAAGTGCCTCCTACCTAAATGCATAAGCATCTCGTATTTTTGTAAATGGTTGAAGACCACTGACTAATGTCTTATCAGCCTTTTAATTTTTTTTAAACCTCAATAAGACGAGCGTAAGACAAAGAAAGAAAGACTAAAACATTAGAGAGAATAAAACGTTCAACCTGATGAAGTTAAAAAAGACGTTAAACTCATTAAAGAACATTCATGTCATTGCAACACATGGTTTCTCTGCTCATTTTTACAGGGAACTGCTAAATGTCATTATATACCCTTAACTTATCGTTTCAATCTGTCGTTTAATTGTAGTGCCTTACCTGCAATTTGTAGAACTGCGCGAGTGGTATCTATTTTCAAGAAATGAAACCCGGTTGATCCCTCAAATTATCGACCTACATCCATCACGTGTAAAAAAATGGAAAAAATTATCCGATGTAAAATATTAACTTTCATAGACTCAAAAAATATTCTATGCAAGGATCAATTTGTGTTTGATCCAGATGTTTGGTTCTAGACGACTGGACAGAATGTATGGATGCCGACATCCACGTATAGATGTTATTTTGATTGATTTTGCATGTCTATGTAATTAGTAGTGTCCTACAAGGATCCATCCTGAGTCCTCTCTTTTTTTAATCTTGTACCTAAACGAGATAATTTCTACTGTAGATTCTGTTGTTTTAAATAAGTTTCCAGATGATGTTAAAACACGTCACTCCAGAGTGAAAACAGATCGCGAAAGAAATGACCCTTGTTAGCATTAACGAGTGGGCAGATAAATGGCAGTTGCCTATTTCTGAAAGTAAATGTTCTATCTTTCAAAATGGATTTAAAAATCCTGGTAACCCATATTTTCTGTCAAACCACACAACTACCTGTGACTTACGAACTTATATACTGGAACATGGAAGTTGTATATATTAACGATAAAGATTATTGAAACCTCCCAAAACCAAAACTGGTAGAAAAACCCTACAAGTTTCCCCAAACGATCGGCCTTTGGAGGTAGTGATATCATTCAACCAAGGAAAGGCCGCCAAGGTCAATCCTATTAGCCTAGTTAATCGCAACGACTAATAGTTCGAAAGTTAAATGAAAACTTGAAGATTGCTACTCGCTGTAGCAATCTCCAAGTTTTCATTTAACGTCCAAAGTATTATTGGGTGCGATTAACTTGGCTGATAGGATTGACCTTGGCGGCCTTTCCTTGGTTGAATGATTTCACTACCTTTAAAGGCCGATCGTTTTGGGAAACTTAGCGGTTTTTCTACCCGTTTTGGTTTTGGGTGAGTATCACAACTTTCATAGAGCTGTGAACGTACACAAGGGTACACCGTGTTATCTTCATCTGTACCTTTTTTCTAGAGAAATTTTATTTCTATAAATTTTCACATTTCTAATTTATAAATTTACCATAGCCAATTAGCCGTTAGATTAGCCAAATTGCCACGGCTTAGTTTATTGTTTGACCATTGACCACTCTTCACTTGCTTAAGTTGCTTCAATCCCATTTTGGCACACACTGGCTAACAATCGCTGATTTCGTTCGCTTCGCTCACTCAATCAGCGCATCCTCTTCAGTTGTTTTGTGTATCCCTGCAACTTCCCCTTAACTTTTCAAGATTTTATTGACATTTAGTCATACAGAAACCCCCGAAGGTCGCTGTTACTAAAACAGCAGAACGCGAAGCATTTTATTTTTGGGTTATTAACAAAAACCCCGTTAGCTCGTGGATGCTCGTATTGTTGCGCAACCATCATCTACCGTGCATCCTTTTATTCTTGCACAGTCCACGGCAACGTTAATGTTCCCTTATTTTGTCCTTCGTTACAATTCAGTTTTTAGTTCGTGCAGGCTTTTACAATAAATCTAAAGACCAGTGTTGATTGTTCAAGACATTTTTGCTTGAAATCGTTGGTTGCAACTTGGAAAAGAAACGAAATTTAAATTCGCTGGTGGCGAAATTCAAAACCCTCCCACGCATTTGTCCTGACCCATAAAACCCCCAAACCAACAAAAGGACCATGCTCAGATCACCATGCATCCGTGTGCAAAAATTCAGCTACGTATGCCTTCTCAATTTTGCGCTAGCCATGAGCAAAAAGTCTATGGAATTTAACATGGGAAAAATGTTATTAGCTAGCTAGCTAGCTAGCTGAGCTGCCAACTAGCTAGCTAGACAGTAACATAAAAATAACGTTATTGGCGCATCTTTTTCTCTATGATTGGTGGACACTCATCCTTTAAATTTTAGTTTTTCCTAATCTCTGACCCTTCCCCTTACATTTTCCACAATTTGAAACAGTTCTGTCGCATTGGGATTTATCCTCAACATGCAAAAATATGCTTTCAGTTGCTTACAGTTAACAGACACATGTCTGCTAGTGAGCCACTTTTTTATCATTAACAATCAGTTTTTAACAATCGAATGTCTACAATGGGATGATCTATTGCTACTTGGCGGCGACACACTAGCGTGTGTCTAGATTATTAGTGTAAAACTGAATGTGAATTATTGTAATGAGAACATATGCAGTCATTGTTGTGATGATGACATTTTATTTATGATTGTTAGACTGATGACATTTTATTTATGATTGTTAAGACTGATGACCTATGAAACTCGTACAAGCTTTTTAATTAAGGCTTTGAGGGATACACTAATACTGTAGCTATATGAAACAAACTTATTATTATTATTATTAATATTATTATTATTATTTATTGGTTTATTTTTACCACATTTATGTTAAAAATAAAATAGGAGAAACAAGAGGAGGAACGTTAACACACAGAAAATTCGAATCATTATTTTAGAATGTGTTGGATATGGCCAAACGAAATTTATTAAACAAATACAAAATATTTACTCGGGCAACAAAATAAAAAATAAAAACACAACATTAAAAGAGCGAAATAAAAGAAAAGACTGGACAACAAATGAAGTAATTATAAGGATAGATAATAAAAACAAACTATGGAACCAGATAAGGAAAACAAAAGAAATAGACAAAAAGGAAAAAAAGAAGTATCGGAAAATTAAAGCATGTAAACAAAACTATGTATTATGAAAAAAAAAAAACGTTAGGGATGGTGAAGCAAAATAAAAAAAAAAGCAATTTGGGAGGTAGTCAATGAAGTAAATGGTAAAGAAAGAAAGGCAACTATTGATAAATGTATATTGAATACATTCAAGAACATAGCAAATGAATTTAACAATCCATTTTCTAACCAAGTATCAAGCCTAATAGATGAGAATAATAAAAAAGGGAAATTCTATAACATAAAACGGCAAACAAACAAAAAACACAAAGGAAACTGGAATAGCTATGTAGACTACATTGAACAAGCAACTAAAAAGGAAATAATATATATAATAAATTATTTAAAAAATACAAAAGCAACAGGCATTGATGAAATACAAACAGAACATGTAAAACAAACCAAAGAAAATACTGCTAAAGCAATTTGTAAATTAATTAATATAATGATAGAAAAAGAATTATAACCTAATTTGTTAAAAATACAAGTCATAAGACCAGTTTACAAAAAGGGCAATAAAACAGATAAAAATAACAACAGACCAATACCATTACTATCTGTAACAGATAAAATAGAAAAGTGTTTGGCAGATAAAATACGGAAATTTCTAGAAAAAAATAAACAGTTTAACTATAAAACGCTGTATGGATATGCAATAAAAATACAAGTACAACAGACTTGCTCATAGAAATAAATGATTGAAAAAAAGTACTAAATGAAGGAATAATTAGTATTAAAAAACGCTTAAGCGTATAAAATACGGACGTAAGCCTCAAAAAACTTAAAGCCCTAAAGGAACAGATATTAGAAAAAGACATGTAAGCCATCAGCGTCGCACTAATACGTGTAAAAGAATCTCCAGCTTGTTATTTGGGTCGCTGAAGATTCTTTTACACGTATTTAGTGCGACGCTGATGGCTTACATGTTTTTTTTTCTAATATCTGTTCCTTTAGGGCTTTAAGTTTTTTAAGGCTTA
>JAHWFP010149747.1:5537-36878 GCA_023313725.1 Lithobius niger
ACAAATTAGAATATGGCAACGATCACAATATTGGGATTAATGGGGTTCTCCCAATTCTTGTTTGGATTCATGTTTTTATTTGTGAACGAGGCACAAACGTGTTATAAATGCTGAAAATTAAAATTGTTTGTTGCTGATGTACCCCGAGTGGTTTTATCCAGCCTAGTCAGTGGGTTACTTTGCGTTTGATACCCTTCAATTAAAACTCAAATATAGTTTCTACCACTAATTGATGCTGACAACCTTCCCCTGCTGTTAAAACGAACTTAATGCGGCTTTCAAATTAAGTTTTAAGTAGCCAGTGCCTTCTTAAACCCAACTTGTCAGTTTCTACCATTCACCTTCCTGGTAAAAATTAACTTATATTTTCAAATCAAGTCTTAAGCAGCCATTACTGTTAAACTCAAGTAGCCATTTTCAACCTTCACCCTCCTGGTAAAATTAACTTAGGTTTACACATCAAGTTTTATTTAGCCAGTTACTTGTTAAACTCAAGCAGCCAGTTTCTACCATTAGATAATGTTCCAAATCATGCTGAAAACACGTAATAGACGAACGAAAACAAATTTTTTTCCCCTCCAAATTACGTGCCTCGCTCATGCTGCCGAGCTCGATGCGGTAAACGTGTAACATCAGAACCTGCAACGGAAAATTTGTCCACCAAAACTTTTGTTGTGGTGCAAATCGGATTTCCCGGCTGCCACTTTAGCGTGTCTGTGACTAGCATAGTTACGTCTTTTGAATAATTTTTTTTGAGAAGTTGATACGCATTTTCCCCGGGTTTTATAATACAGAATGGTGTAGATTTGGCATGGTGCCCCTATAATCGAGATAATTACCACTAAGTACATGCCCGAGCTACCTACCAATAGAGCAGTGACATTTGCCGCCATATTGGCACCAGTATAGGTTTTGGAGGGCATAACTACAAGGTGCACTACATAAAAATGGAGGGAAAAACAACGGAAGAGCTGATTTCTTAGGCTTAAAATAACGTTGTTTTCTCCAACAACAAAAAACGCACGTTTTAGGTCTAAGAAATCACTCTTAACAGCATCGGCTTCAGTATGATGCCCTTCTGTTTCTCTCTGTAGTGTCCCTTGCAGCTAACCCATTAAGGCTCCAGCATAGAGTTATACACAATAATACTACGTCGTGTCACTGCTCTATAGAGGATTTATGATATACAGAAACTATTTTTGTATTTCACAGGCAAATTGACCAGCTGGTCCCTCCACAAGAGGAGTTTCTTCAGTATCTGGTTATTACGTTGCGCAATATGTCTCTGGATAGAAATCAGAAGTATCTGAATACAGACCGGGTGATGACGATGCTCAGGTACTTGGGACCGGCTATACTTCGTATAAAGGGACGAAAACTTCGGAAAAACACAATGGTAAGCGTGTAATTAGAATTCCCTGCCTGTTTCACCATTTAGTTAAGTAATTATTTACTATAAAAAAGTCTTGTTGTACAGTTAAATCAACACTGATTTTGCACAGTAACCGTGCATTGGTCGGTGCAGAAAGAGATCAAACTAAACCAAAAGGGATTACCTATACCCTTCTGCAAGTTAGTGGAATCTTCCATTTCGTCACACAACGTTTGGGCCGGTCAACTTCCCTCAAGGGAAGGAGAGGTAGTTAGTTTGCTCGTTTCTGACCACAGATTAGTTTCAACCCAAGTTTCAACCGTGTGGTAGAAATGGCCTACTCGTTTCTACCACATGGTTGTCGTTGTCAAAGGGTGGTAGTTTAGTGATAGTAACCCTTAAATCTAACTTGCCAAGTGTTACTTCTGTTGGGTCACGCTGATATTTTGTAATATCGAGAATTTAATATGGCACACAGAAATATTATAATACATCGATAATTGGTGGTGCTGCTGCTGCCTTACAACCGGGAGTAGTATCACGCATAATAACACATGTAGTGCCACACATTTTTGCATTTTTTGACAGGCAAATCGGTCGAAAGGTTCTCCGTAAGGTATACTTGTTTTCAGCTGCTACTGATATGTTTACCATCTTGTTTTCGGCTACAACTGATAAGTTTACCATCTTGTTTGTAGCTGCAACTGATATATTTACCAACTTGTTTTCAGCTGCAACTGATATGTTTACCATCTTGTTTTCAGCTGCAACTGATATGTTTAACATCTTGTTTTCAGCTGCAACTGATATGTTTACCATCTTGTTTTCAGCTGCAACTGATATGTTTACTATCTTGTTTTCAGCTGCAACTGATATGTTTACCATCTTGTTTTCAGCTGCAACTGACATGTTTACCATCTTGTTTTCAGCTGCAACTGACATGTTTACCATCTTGTTTTCAGCTGCAACTGATATATTTACCATCTTGTTTTCAGTTGCAACTGATATGTTTACCATCTTGTTTTCAGCTGCAACTGATATGTTTACCATCTTGTTTGTAGCTGCAACTGATATGTTTACCATCTTGTTTTCAGCTGCAACTGATATGTTTACCATATTGTTTTCAGCTGCAACTGATATGTTTACCATCTTGTTTTCAGTTGCAACTGATATGTTTATCTTGTTTTCGGCTACAACTGATAAGTTTACCATCTTGTTTGTAGCTGCAACTGATATGTTTACCAACTTGTTTTCAGCTGCAACTGATAAGTTTACCATCTTCTTTGTAGCTGCAACTGATATGTTTACCATCTTGTTTTCAGCTGCAACTGACACGTTTACCATCTTGTTTTCAGTTAAGTGACACTGACCTTGCTGTTTTGCAATTCCTCGTCTGCAGCTCCCGGCAGATCTTTGGAGACCTTCAGCATCTTTTCCCTTCAAAAAGCAAGACAAACCAACGCAACACATACTCACCGGTAAGTACAAGTGGGGTGTATAAACGCACGTCTTGACTTTGAATAAAGCAGTTTAGCACGTGACGTAGAAGAACTCCGAAGAAGCCGTACGTGGTCAAGTTTAAAAGTTGTCAACTGGGTGCACTAGGCAGGTGCGGACTGATCCTTGAGATCAAAGACGCTAGGAACTTTTAAAGAATGTAGAATTCTGGAGCAACTTTAATCTAGGATTATTAGTTGTTGGGGAGGATGTGTCATTCGCTGCGATGAATGTATCACTGGTGTGAGAAGCGATTTAGCGTGCTAGCAGCGCCCTCCTAAAAACGTTGGCGTTAGTCGGCGGAAAAAAATGGCGGCAACGAAGCGATACTCGTCTGGCTCACCTTGCTGGCATTTTCTAACGGCCACCTACTAGTTCCAATGTTATCGGCTACGATCAGTTTGCCACGGATTAGTAGAAAAGAAAACATGAGAAACGAATGGCACCGCACACTGAATTTAAACCCTTAACGAATATTTTGTCTTGAAAGAGGTTCGACTAGCTTGTATAGAACTGCCAAGAGTAAGCCAAGAGGGGCAGCTGCGCTGGCTTCCCTCCAAGACCGAGTCCAAACGGCCGCAGCTCGGAGGCCCTCTAGTGAGGTTTTTCTGTTTCAACACCAACCGTCAAGCTTCCGATCGTTGACGCATTCTCCGTTGTTTTGAATCTCGCACTGCAATCGCACCGAAAGCCTTCTCACGCGAGTTGTAGAACCGATGAAGCATGCCATCTGTTAGAAAGTCGCATCCTCCCCAACACCTAATAATCCTAGATTTAATCAACCCTTCAACGTAATTGTTGTTTAAACAACATCTCGTAAAATGTTAGCGCAGATTTAGCTAACATCTCGTGAAATGTTCGCATCACTTGAAATCAAGCTGCTGTTACTCATAAAAATATCTAGACAAACTGTTTCGTTCTTGTTTGGGCTCGTCAGTCTACTGACGGGTTCAAACAAGGCAAAACAGTTTGTCTAGAGATTTTTATGGGTGAGAGCAGCATGATTGTAAGTGATCAAATGCTATTAATAGGCCTAAATGTGGTTGTCTAAGATTCAGTAGAATGGAGCCTCTAACAAGAAGTAGTTTCTGCTTTTTAGCTTGTTGAAACCTGTCCGGTTTTGAGCTTGTTGCTGTAAGAGAGTTCCAGTAGTGGCGATTAGAAAAGTGTTCGCACGTTTCTGTGAGTTTGATGCTGCCTGTGGCTGTTTTATTGCAGGCCGGCTTTGGCCTTTGGTCTCAAAGGTCGTGGATTCATTTCCCCATTCAAGCGCGGTCATAATTTTAAGTCCAAAAGGCAACTGAAATAGGCTTGCATCTGTATTCATTTTTCATTAATTCATCTTGTTTGGTTTTTCGTCCTAAAACTATTCGAGACCGGTTTTGTGTCTGAACTTGCACAACTTGCACAATATTATTCATGGTTGCACGTGCATCATTAATTGTGATTTTCGTAATTGCAGCTTAAGAGTATAGATACGAAATTCTAGAGTGAATAAGTCCTCCTGAAAGAGAATAAATCAAGCCATAAAAATAATCCATATATTAAAAATATCAAGTCATCAGCGTTGAGCCTGCTGAACATGCCATTCTGAATCAGGAATTGATCTAATTGCTACCAACGTTTACCAAACTGAAGCAGCTCTAAACGTACCATTTACTGCGTCTGTCGTTCGGTATAGCATATCTAAACATACTAGTAGAATCATAGGTTGATCTCTCACCAGTGTTCCCCAGCATCTAAATATACCATTTACTAAATCCTAGGTAAATTCACTTGCCACCAACGCTCCCCGCAAAGTAGCATCTCTACTCGTAGGAGGAGATTCTAAAGCCCCGCCCGGGAATTCCCGACCTACGAATACCTTGTGAGTAAAATTAAACATTACAAACAGACTGTATGAAGCATCAACAATAAACAAAACCAGGCCATCAAAGCTTAATATTAACTACAATATAACGGAATAATAATGGATCCAGTCACCAACGTTAGAACGTAAGATTTGTGGGCCCATTTTATCTGTCGCACTTTAAATACTACCACAATCAACTGTTTATCTTTTATTTTGGTAATTGAATCCGTTGATATCTTATTATATTGTTGTTAAACATAGCTTTGTCTATTGTTGATGCTTCAGTCTTTTTTATTCACTCAATTGATCAGTGACTTGTGAAGTTGGTTGTCATGTGTATGTGATTTTATGTTAACACCCTTAATCTTCAATCTTCATTGTGTGCTTCCAAATATTTGTGGAGTTATGTTTCGTCATCTACATCAACCGTAAGTTCTACACTGCGAGAGTGATGTAGAATAAAATTAGTTGTGTTTTGGTCTAAGCCTGATCTAAGCCTTCTTACACTAGTTCAGTTACATAAATACGGCCTCTACAGTATCGTATAATGACCTCCATCAAGGTTACATGCGTTGTTACTTTGCAGCAGGAGAGGGTTTTTCGACCAAGGACCCTTGTCTTCAATCCTTCGAGTCTTTCACAACTCACTTTATCATTTGGATAAAAAACTCCTGCGAATCTGTAATTAGACTTTTAAGTATGTCGCAGGTGTAAGACCTCTTAGGACCGGTTATGCCCTCCAGAGGGAGGAGTATGCAACTCACGTCTGTCCACAACCAAGTTTTTACAATCATGTCTTGGGGCTAAGGAAGGAACCGAAATCGTAAGTCAAATATTTAATCCAAAGATTGCTCCAAAGAAAATCCTTAACCCCATAATAGTTTCAGATTTTGAAGGGAGCCCTTAAGGAAGTGAAGTGACCCAAAAGAGAATCCCCTTGGTGAAGTAAGATGAAGGTCTTGTGTACCGCGTCAATGAATTTAGCTAAAATTCCTAACACGAACTTACTGTCAGAAAGGATAAAAATCCCGAATCCTGAACGGAAAAACAGTGCTTATGTAAGACTGTGCGTCCACCCGCTGCCATTTACCTGTTATTGCAACTGAACATTAAAGGAGCCCAGAGGGAACCCATGTATTTTAAATACGGGGGAAAAAAAACTTACTGTCAAACAGGGCTGCTTATCTTCCCGTTATGCTGGAATTGTGAAGTACCATTTACTACGCAACTTAATTTTCGGTTTTTCTAAGAAGGTAGATGTATCAAGGATGGGAACTCTTTGTTCAGTCCCTCCAAAGAGACTCCTATCTTGAAAGAGGTGATAGATCGTAATGAAGTTAGAGAATTTTGTTTTCTAAAAGGCCAGCACCCAAACCAGGTCAGGGGTTGCTGCTTGTTGACGAAATAAAGAGTCCCTCGGAAAGAGTGCTATATGGGTCTAAATTTTAAGAGAGACTGTTCTGACTTGTTTTGTTTTCTGGAAATATTTTTTGTTCCCTCTTACTCATGTGTATGCATCCCACTAAGAGTGTGAGAGGCCCTGTAATTCTGAACCAGCTTGTGTTTGGGGTCTGGGAGCCGGCCTACGGAGGGAGGGAGTCCGTCAGATTTTACGTCACTCTTCCAACTAGAGTAGTCCTCTCGTATTCAACTGTTTAGTTTAACTTGGCGATTAACTCTATTGTTATGCTTTTATATTGTTGCAAACGTTTAGATTTGCTGGCATGGCTTTCTTTATTCCTGATGCTTCATGCACTATTTTATGTTCAATCATCTTACCAAAGGCTTGTGGTGAAGTTGGTAGCAATGCGCGTTTACATTACTGCCGTCATTCGTCAGCAAAATCCGCTTCCTCTTGGCTTCGTAGTGTGTTTTTGAGTATCTATGTAGCAATACGTCGTTATCTACATCATCCATAAGTTATACATTGCGAGTAGATGTAGAATAAATCTTGTCTTGCACTGGTTCGGTTATATATACACGGCCTCTACAGTGCCGTGTGAACTACTTTAAAGTTATACGTATTGTTACTTGGTTATGGGCCTAACACACTTCCATTGCACTTAAAAACCCTGTAAGGGGTCAATATAGCACTGTCAAGGCCGTGTTCATGTAACTGAACTCATGCAAGGACAGGACGTTGGGCTTAGACCCAAACGTAAATAAGTTTACTCAACATCTACATTCAATAATATTCATTGTTGTTGTTTTTTTCTCATAGAACACTAGAACACACGGACACCTTCCAAACTTGGAACACTACAACACGCGGACACCTTCCAAACTTAGAACACTAGAACACGCGGACACCTTCCAAACTTGGAACACTACAACACGCGGACACCTTCCAACAATTAAGACCTGCCGTAATTACAAGAAGTATTTTTTCGCCATTCGTGTAGTTATTGTCTGGAACGAGTTGCCTTCCCATGTGGTCTTTTCACAGAATTTAGTACCGTTCAACAAAGCATTATCAAAATGCTACCTGTCAAGGAATCCTCGCCAATTCTGACGTTTTATACCTGTGGGCTTCTATTTTATTTCCTACTGTTCGATTTACTTTCACTCAGTCCTCTCATCTTGGAACCTTGTGTTGGGTAGGGTTTTTCCTCTATCACGAGGCGCCTTCGAAAACCACAAGCCAAACTCAACCAAACTCATCCAGAGCGACGTTTGTTCATGTGCATTCTGTGTGTTAACGGTTCCAGACTGTCTCCAGATGGATGCGTTTGGTAGAGTTTGGATTGTGGTTTTCGAAGGCCATGATGGGCAGGTGTTAATGGTTCCTCTTTACCCATCCTGTTCCTGTTGCCTCTTCTCTTCGGCATCAAATCTTTATTTATTTATGTATACTCACAATTTAGTTGCTTGCAGATGATGTAGATAACGAAACATCGCTCCATAAATACTTGAAAACAGGTAGTGGCTGCCGCTGAAGAATGATGTTAACTTAAAAATGCATTGCAGCCAACTTCACCCCAAGCCATTGGTAAGATGAGTGAACAAAAAAAAGAGTGCATGAAGCATCAACAATAAACAAAGTCTTGCTGACGAAATTTAATGTTAACAACAATAAAAGGATAACAATAGATTTATTTACCAAAATAAAATATAAATAGTTGAATGGGAGTACTGCCTGAGTGCAGTAAGGGTACCAAAGAAAATCTGGTCGACGAGATTAATTAGTTTGCCTACGCCTTCGATTAGTAGCCAATCTTTAAATGGCCTTTCAACGTACATCGCTACATTCTCTTTAGTACCATTTCTCTAGTAACAAGTAACATTCGCAGGCTTATTTTCGGTCCAAAATTGCTAATCAAAATACTAATTTATCTGTTTGAGCAGTGGTTAGCAAATAAAAATGCACCTCCAAGGGACAAATCGGGTATATCGGATAGGTCCTGAATACCAAAAAATTTTATGTTTTCCCCTTACATATATGAAATTATGAAAAATAACTGAATAGAACCAACTGCTTATAAAAAATAGCGTATACGTTCATAGGACGTGGGAGTATATCCATGTCTTAACTTCCCACAAGATCGAGTGGGATAGAAGCTACGGTTCTTGCTTCCCGGCTCCAGGCCCACTCATTCAGCATGACCAGGGTTTTATTTCACCAAGGCACGCTAGTAGACATTGACTACCATTCCGTGCTAAAACTGGCCTGGAAGCGAGACTCACAATTCTTTTCCAGTCGGCCTTGATTTGAAAAACAAAATTTGCTCCCCTCCTCCGAGCTCATATCAGCGCTGTTGCTTGCCAGTTCCATTTTGCTTGGACCAATCACACATATCTATTAGGTGAAAACCTAGACCGTACGTTTGATGTATGTTCGTGGCGAACGCAATTGGCCATTCGTTAGACAAATAGTGGTCACATGGGGTAACATTGCAGAACAAGTGGTAGAATATGAGCCAGAATTACTTAGGGAACTCCTACAGGAATTTGCAAGCAGTAGATTGCAAGCATTCACTAGTAGATTATGCAATATATCCATTAAGGCTGTGATGCCCTGAGAAATATAACACAAGATGTGGTTGAGTTGCCAGCTTACATTGCAGGGGCTGGAACACAGTCACACGCCGAAGCCCGGAACACACTCCGATAGTGGCTAAGGCAGCTAGTGTTTGAGGTCATGATTAAAACCTTTCTGAGCTGCCACAAGTGAGTTCGTAGAGCTAGCTAGAGCAAGTATTTGGTAGTGTCTACGTCATAAAATTCTACTTTGCTATTGATGTTGGATGAGAACAATAGCCCTAATCCTCCCACTCGCAGCGAATTAGTCTAACCATATCAGATAACAGCACTAGCTCACAAGCTAGTTGTCTGATGGAGTGAGTGTGACTGATCATCTGTGGTCATCTATATGCGAGTGCAAGTGACTATCTTGGGTCTGTGCTGGACGTTAGGAGTTCAGTTATCCCGGGGATTACAGATTCTGCATTCTATACCTTACAGCACTGGTACGAACCGCTGTTGATACTTCAGGTACCGAACACCGACTCGCTGTCCACCTTACTTCAACCTTTTCAGCCATGAAGTTAAGACTAATAGGTGTGATTCACCATCCTCGAGGTCAGAAGACCTACTGTCCAGATCTGGCTGGGCTTGGAGCATGCTTACCTGTAGAGAATTCGAACATGCATAAATATGGATGCAAACCTGTTTCCATTGCCTTCTGAACTTAAATGCCACACTGACCGAGCGGAAATTGCACCCTCGAACTTTGAGACCAAAGGCAATGCTCTACCGGTAAGCCTTACTGTTTTTCCTGCTCAGGCAGCCTAACATTTAAGTCTAATAGGCAACGAAAGTAGATTTGCATCTGTATTTATTTGCTATTAACCAAGCCTATTTGATTTACCGTCCTGTTTGTTGTAGAATAGCACCTCTGCACCCAGCCATGGAGCCAGTGATTCAAAGCCTTGATTTGTAGCCAGCTGTTCACCCATTCCACTGGCTGTCGATAGATGGTGTTAGTTGCAACAATGTAATCTAAATAAGCACACAGGAAAATTACTTTGTAAAAGGCAATGTGACAACTTAAAATTTAGATAATGTTTATGTTATGCTCTCAGAACATACCCACCACTTCGTGGCAGCCATATTGTCTATACCTCAAAGGTGGATGCTGGTCCGACCAGATAGGTTAATAAGCATTCTTCAACATAGGGCCCTTTCTCTACACCGCTCTTATAGATACTACAAGCGATTTTTAAATGAATGAAATTACCAGTGCTGTGTATTTATTTCAGCAGTAACGAGGCTAATAACAATCTTTTTCATTTTTCTATAAGCTAAATTTACGCGGTCCGACCTGGTACCAAATTTTTGGCAGGGGACGAAGACAGAAACGTGAAAAAATTGGAGATAAATTATTCACCGAATCACTTATTGCTGAATTGGAGAATCACCAAAGTCACAATAATCACCAGACGTCCAGAAGAAGATCCGATTCAGATCTAAATTGATACGTTCTATATTAAAAGGCAACTTGCTATGAAAACACGCTGTCACTAATTACGTCAATCGGACTTTTTTGAACAGTTGGTTGTAACATTTTCTCATATTTAATAAATGCGTATTATGACCCACAAGTTGCTCTTTTCCTGAAACGGTGTGTTTATCGTCCCTAACAAGGTTTAGAAAGAGACTAAAATTTTGGATCATTCTGTCCTTACGGGAAAAATAATTTCTATAGTAGGCTAGGGTTGTGTTTAACCACACTGATATGCCGGCTCACCACATTCTTGTCTTGTATTCGAGGGAACCGACTAACCTAGAAATAGAGTACGAGAATGGGAAATCCTGAATCACTACATTAGATGTCCAGATTTTCATTACATTTGCAGATTTGTACGGATTTGCAAGATTTGTACGGATTTGCAAGATTTGTATGGATTTGCAAGATTTGTATGATTTTGCAAGCTCTCTGCAGATTTCAAGAAGATTAACAGATATGCAGATTTCATTTAGATTTGCTGATTTGTGTGGATTTGCAGATTTTACTGGCTTTGCAAGACGATTTACAGATTTCGTGTTAATTTGCACTGATTTCTTACGATTTTCTGGATTTACAGTTTTCACTTGGATTTGTACATCAAACAGCAAGCAGATTTGCAGATTTCGTCTTGATTTGCTACAATTTGCAGGATATATAGAGATTTGCAGATTTGTTGTGATCTGCAGATTCACATAGCTTTGCAAATCCAAAATCAAAGAGCGTACTTGATTTCAGCCCTTATTGAACACCTCGGTTGTGTTTGACTGCTTCTCTCGCCAAGTTCGAGTGGTGCTCACTTGGAGCGTTGCTGGTGGTGAAAAGTTGGGGACGCAGTAAGGAACCCGGTGCCCTCTGGAAGTGCATCCTGTCAGGTTTCCCCCTCTTGAGAACACTTGATGAATTGACAGTGTGGTTAAACATCGTGGCTTTATGAGGGGATAATTCGGAGAAATATTAAGGGAAAGGAAGATAGCCTTGACCCAGCGACAAACCACATTGTGGAAATCTATTGGTTTTAAGAGGGAACAGAAACCGGATGAATCGGTGAAATGTTTCGTGACCTGCTAACTATATACTGGAATATTAAGTGAGGGTACACTAAAAAAATTACTAGGAAAAGCAAACCTAACCTGGGTAAGGGCACTAGAAGAGCTAGCACTTTCAATGGAGGCTTCTCAAAGGACCGTTACAAAAATGAATGCTGAGAAATGACACATATTTAAAATTTAAAGAAAGGTATAAGAGCGACGGACCTGAATCAACCGCAGAAAGGGTTTTCAGTGTAGGTTTAGGAAAACTTGTTTTAAATAAATACGGATGCAAACCTATTTCCGTTGCCTTTTGGACTTAAATGTCAGACTGCCCGAGTTGGAATTAAACCCTCAACCTTTGAAGCCAGAGGCGAAAGTCCTACTGCTGAGCTATACTGACACGGTCTCGGGCAGTCGGTCATTTAAGTCCATACGGCAACGTAAATAAGTTTACGTCCGTATTTGTTTAACACTACTGAGCCTATTTGGCTTTCCGTCTTGTTTAAAAACTTGTTTGCTCTGTAGGGTCCAGGTCACCTGAGTACAGTATGTAAAATTAAGGCTCTATCAAGTTTACACGGCCAGTTTTTGAGCCCTGCCCGTTTGACCCTGTGTGGGACTTAGCCATTTAAGTGTTTTCTAAAAGAAAAACTAACTTTGTAAAGATGAGACAGTGTTCTAGTCATTCTCAGATTCTGAATAACTCATTTGTTTATAGAATAGTAACCTTGTATACTATCTGCCAGAGGCGTAGGAGTCCAAGCCAAAGAAAACAATGTAATGTAAAATATAGTACAAAACTCAAATTATTTTGTGGTTACGGAGAGGTTGTAAAATATAGTAGCCTCCTGGCAGGCATTGAACCACAATGCATGTACATAAAATCAGTTTAATTTTCGGAAAAACGCTTCACATATTTTCCTTGGTCACCTAAGGTACTATAAACAACAACAACGAGTAAAATGTGCTCCCGAAATCAAACCTGCAACTCTCCCAACAATGCAAACAATGTAAATTTGAGCGTCGAGGTAGATTATGGTATAGAAAGGACGATTATACCAGATCCAATGCTTATTAAACATCTAAATGGAATACCATTTCAGAACGCCAATACAATTTTACAAATTCCAAGGGTAGAATTAAGCCATGTCGTGTTCTTATATATAGCATAAAAAAATCGGTAAACTAGAAAATTCTGGTGGGGAAGCTGTTGTTGAAAATGACATATTTCCAGATTTGTTTAAGCCTAGATTAGGTAAGCTTCAAAAACTTCCAAGCTAACCTTATACTAAAACCAGATGCACAAGCTTGGTACTATAAGCCACCAGTACCACTAGCCTTAAGGGAAAAAGTGGTGTTAGAATTAAACAGACTAGTCTGCAGGAATTAATTCAACCATTGAGGCAAGCCAATGGGCTATGTATTAGTGTTTAAGCCGAATGACTAAGCCCACATTGTAGGAGACTACTCTGGCATTGTCAATCCAGAGGTACTTTCTGAATTTATCTCGTTCCAAGGGCGGAACAGGTGTTTTCTGAACTTGTCAGGTATGATAAATTGTCAAACGTACACTTAACTGATGCTTTTCTTCTAATTGAACTTCAAGATGCAATAAATGGCCTGTATGTTTGGTACAGGCTACTGCTAGGATTCAGTGGAAGTCCCTCCATGTATCGAAAAGGATGGAAATCGCAATTTAAAGGTGCCTTTCCACCTTCTCAGCTCCTAGACGCAACACCGTAGAATCTTCGAGCAATATAAAGAAAATAGCGGTAAATAAAAAAAGGAACAATACTATAAACAAGATCACATGACCCACGTCATTCTATTGGATGGCGAAGAATCTGGAATGTGGATGCTGTGTTTAGAATATGGGCAACGCTATCGAAATGGTGAACAGGCGCCTTTAAAGACTGTAAAGGACGTGTTGGTTGCACACAGGGGCGTGGAACATCACGCAGACTTGAATATTGTCTTCAACAATGCAAAGAATTGGGCTTAAAGGTGCCTAATTACTGAATGACAGGTTTCAGCCTCTGTGGTGTCTATTATTATTTAGCTCTATATAATACTAGATCTCAACAAGTGAAGGAATGTGCAAAGAAATTTCTTTTTACAACAAATAAGCCACGTGCCTCCTTAATTACTGAATGTAAATTTGGTGCATCCACGTGCACCAGGGAGCAAGCGGTCAAGGTTAACAATATCACTGTCACTAGATGGTGCTCATCTAGCGGTTCAAAATCTGCATTTCAAAACGTTTGATATATAGAAAAAAAGCACCCGTAATGTCATTAGGCTTAAGTTTACCACTTCCTTCAAGGTGCACGGGAGCGCACCAACTTTACACTCAATAATTAAGGAGACACGTGGCTTGTTTGAAAAAAGAAATTTAGTTGTGTGTTTCTTAGACAGAATTAGATAGCGGCAAATGGCTATAGGGGGGCTGCCATTTGGCTTTGGAAGAAAAGCGATCAACTTCTCGGGTTTCAAGTATACTAACTAGGGTTTAATGAAACTTCCTGAAACGTTATAAGCTATAGAAGACTGCCCGCGGTCGATTAGTGTACAAACTTAAGAGCATTTCTTGGTTTTATTAATCAGTACGCAAAGTTTATACGCACCGAGTATCTACTGTTTTTCCACTGAACAACTTCCTTATAAACCGGATACGCCATTGTTGTAGGATAATGGTTGCGAGATAGCTCTTCCGAAGTTATAACAGCTTTTCTGACTAGCGGTGCGTTTGCAGACTACGACGATTCTCTACCTCTGAAGTTGTGTTGTGAAGGATCACCTTATGGGGTGGGTGCCGAGCTAATACATGTGTTTCCCAATGGTGAGGAATGTCGCATAGCTTTCGCATCCCGCATGCTAACTTCAGCGGCGAGGGGATACACACCCGAATAGAGCCAGTTATTAAGCGTCGTCTTTGGGGACAAGGGATAAATAAGATTTGATTAGCTAACGAGGTTCGACGTACATGAGATGAACTAGATTAGGAATAATTATTGTGGCACTAAGTTCTCTTCATCAGACTGCTTCCAAAAAAAAAGTCCTATCTGCAGCTTTTTTCGTATAGCAGGACTTGTCTCCACAAAACGCTCTTAGTATTAAAATGCTCTCATTACTCTGCTGCGGCTTTTTGAAGAATTTAAACCGAGTTGAAGGAACTTGCGTTTTTGTCAGCAAATAGTATTGATTCAGTTACGAGACGAAAGTGAAAAGTCCCAACAACAATAACCACAACCACCCCTGGGGCTTAAAAACACCTACAATTTAAGCCATCAAAATTTAAAATCGGTTCCTTGGGTCTATCTCTAGGGCAGAGCAAAAATTCCCCAACAAGAACAAAAAAGAATAGCATAGTCACGTTAAAAAATACCCTGATTGGACCAGTGTCTCCCCTTTTTACCGCCAAGCCAAAGCTGCAATTCAAATTCAGACTGGCCCGTAGCCTACCCGTAACGGGTAGGCTACGAGCCAGTCCGAATTCAAATTGCAGCGTGAGCAACAATGTAAATAGGACAAATTAGCACAACGCCTGACGAAGACAGTCAAAACATATTCCAACACCTTTTGAGGACTGCCGAAAATTCACGAATACGAAGCATTTGTATCTTTTTGTGAGAATGAGCGTTTTTAAAATGAACCAGTTCCAAATGTTGCTGGGAACTCTCATAGTAGCAGACGACCGTTTCGTGTATTTAGTAAGAAAACTTATGTTGCAAGTTCCGTAGATTTGCCCTTACTAGTTAATACCAATGACAGTGCGGGCACGTTACTTAGCTTTTGTTAATACTAAAATCACTGGTTGTGTCTGCCTTAAACAGAGCACGAAGTTTTAAAGTTGTTTATACCAAATATCAGCGGATAAATTGTTTCGGAGAGTTTTGGTCCGAAAAACTGTTTTACATTGACACGTTACAGTCAGAAATTTCAGCTCACAGATCATGTCTGGAGTGCACCACCAGTTCTAAAGGCAAAATTTGGAATTTGAAGTTTAAAGTTTGCTGGTCGCTGATTCGTTTTTAGGGAAGAAGACTTCCAGTCAGACGAGGAATCGGTCCCATTACGCAAACGGAACGACATGTTAAAAATAAAATAACGTTTTACCAAAATGTTTTTGTTCACTCCGCTTGGTCATGCAGGGAGTGGTGGCAATTTTCGATGGGTTTTTAACTGAATTTTCATCCCGAATCTTCCACTTTCTTCAGGCATTGAAGAGATTGTTACCAACTCGGTGCAGTTGCTGCTTCCGCTTTCCTGACGGAGGCTCCCTTTCTTTCCCTCTTCCAAAGTTGGAATTTGTGTTGTTTTCCAGCCTTTGGAGGGTTGGTCAGTAATTAAGGCAAGGAGTCAAAATTTTTACATCTTGGTGTGCCGGCTCCCGAATGTTTATTAAGGGCAATTTTTTTTTCAAAATCCACATTAAAATTAGGTAAAATGCATAACTTTGGACCCAACATAGTCAGCAATGGTTTTAAGATAATTTAGTGCAGTTCACTCCCTGGTGGGCAACTTTAGTGTATAGTGGTGGACACAAGTGCAAGAAGTGTGTTTTGGCGAATGAAGGCAGAAGGGTCCGTTTTTTTTTTTTAATTGTGAATGTAAGTGTGTCACATTTTCAAGGTTGGTCGAAAAAATGATCAATCTAGACTCAGACTGTGTAGTTGGGGGGTGGGGGAGGGGCAGAACCTATTTTACGCTTTTGAATTCGACGTATAAGGGTGGCTGCACACCAAAGTTGACAAAACGTCACACGCCAGGACATTTTGTCCAACTGTCTCAGCATGCTGCAAACGTCTCCAAAACGATAGGAATGAGCGGAGCGCCACACACCGGATGCGTCTCATGACAACAAAAACGAAGCTCCTAGTTTTGTGTGACGGGGTCTCTCCACCAGATGCCATGTCTCGCGACGTTTCGCCTTGCAACGACATTTTGTCGACTTTGGCGTGCGGCCACCCTAACGCGTCGAATTAATGTGGTTTTGCCAAATAGTAGAGCAAATTGAATCAGCCACATCTCATTTATTCACATTTTACAACCGAGTTTTACTTTTCGTACTGCCCTCCATCATGCCCTCTTGTTCACATCTAATGTTATCCCTTTTAAGTTGGCTATCAGAGACCCAAGGGCCCTTGCCTTTCCTGTTGCTCCTGCAACAAAGTTTATATTTATTAATTTTATCTCAAAAATCAGACAATTGTTTTGTTTAATTATTTACTTGTTTAATTGGTTTCGTTCTCTTTTTTTGCTTTCGTTCAGGTTTGCATTGCAGAGTATAACAAGGAGCGAAAGCAAAATAAAAAAACGAAAGCAAAAAAAGGACGAAACAACGTAAAAAACCTGTAACAAACTAACTGGTGGGCACAAGTGTGTGGCTCTTATCACATTCAAAACACCAAATAAAAGATTTCGCAGAGCCATCCTTCCCAAAATCACACCAGTTAATAATATTAACTGAACTTCAAGTTCACAAACACAAATGTTTACTGAGGCATTTGACAGAAAATTTGGGCAACTTTCAAACTGTCCTCTTGCTCCCTTTCCCGTGGAGTTGTAAAGGATACAGTTAGCTTTCTTGGTTTCCTACTAGTAAGTCCCAGGCCGAGGTGCTGTCTGTACAGACATGTTGAAATTTAAGATTTGCAAGTTTGCTTGCATTTGATAGGTTGGCCAGGCCTCCCAATGCAGGTGGGCCCCTGGCACCTGCCAGTCAAACGGTATGGTGCACACGCCACTGCTTCTTACTGACCTTGTTCGTAATGATAGTCACAAATTACCAAAGACAATGACTCCCACAAACAGTCTAGCTATTCACGCCAGTAATAAGGCAACGATTCAGATGTAATTCTCTCCTCGTAGCTCCCTACATGAAACACGTCACGACGATGTTGATTTATGACAGAAAACAACAATAATAAAGTACAAAATGTCACAGATCTCTGAATGCCAGCATTTGATGCTTTAAGTTCGACAAACCCAAAATGGGTACCACGTTGGACTTAAAATTCTCGCTTTGAGGGTGCTATATTTTCTACAATTGTTTGATCACAGCTGGAAGCTGTTGTGTGTGAAAAAATAGAACAATTTTTGAAATAGCTAGTAATATGATCAGTGTCATAGCCACGTTTAAAATTATTGTTATGCTTCATTTTCATCTATTAATAGCTATCGGTGAGAAGTTATTACTTTCTACGTCACAGGCACGCTGTGCAAAAACGCTTTTAAGAATTCAAAACTTTGTTTCGTTTGTTGGCCTTCGGATGTTTCCTAGCTCAACACAAGCTTTCTAGATCCCTACAGACCGCATACTTGAGTAGCTTCTTGACGACACTGGCATCACTGCTGGGAGACTGAATGGGAGTAAGAGGTGGCATGAAAGTCGCCATGGAAATGGAACGTAATCTTCATTTTTGTGTATTGAGATTGCCAATTTTTTTTTGTCAGAAAACTTGCAAGCATAGCCATATGTGCTTTCTACTTTTCAAAAACTTTTCCAGCAAAGGAAGCGCCATTCCAAGCAGTTTCGAACGTAAAAGTTTTGCTGAATCCATGCTTCACTACTGGTAAGTGTTAAGAGACCAAGGGCCTGGATTCACGGTTGTTGTTGCCATTCGTGTTTAGCCATTCGGTTACTTTAGTCTTACAGCAGCCAACAACAGTCAACCAAATGAACGACTAGTTCGAACTGGGTCAAAACAGTCTGAATAAAAGGATGTCCAGTACTACCCGAAATGTCAGCTACATAATAAAGCCACGATACAGGAATCAAGGTGGGAAATTTAACCAATAGCAGCTCCCAAATAAGAAGTTACTGAAGTACCGGTAAGATGAAGTATTTCACAACTTTCATTTTTATCATGGATTTTAATTATTCAAGTCACGCTCTCTCTTCTGGATAAACAGAAAAAACAAACAATCAATATTAACATAAAACAGTAAAAATAACCAGATTTGGCATTATTACGATCCACAATCATGGTAGTAGTAGTATCTTGTAAACGAGTGTAAAAATTGTGGCGATACACGCAGTAGAAATATAAGACAGTTTTAGCAAACCTTTACACAAATATAAGCTTTACATATTTACAGTATATCATTTGTTAACGCCTAATAAGGTTTTGTTATTGAGCTTGTGGGCGTAAGCCAGATAGTAAGGGCGGAATCGGGTGGCGACTTATTTGTACTGCTAAAATCTATGTAATTATGCAATGTTTTGCCAGTGGCTATTGCTAAAGATCACTTACACATCAAATGATCTGAGAACTTCACGCTCTTAAGGGACGCAATAGTGATTGTGTCGATTAAAGATAAAACCCTTACGAAATAAAACTTCCAGAAACAAACGAAGCAAATGCAATAACAAACACTGTTACCACTAATGCTGTACCAAATCAGACTTACCGAATCAATGGCAGTCAAGAAGTCTGATAAGCACTGGTAACAGCTGAAATTCAAAACCAATTTCTGATTTTCAGCGGTGAAACTACAAATGGACGAAGCGTTCGCCACTGATTAATTAGGCTCTCTTTGGCTTCTTCCAAACAATTAGTCGTAGTTTGAACCAGAAACAATAATTTCCGTAGATACTAAAAATTTCACACAAAAAAATCACAGAATAAACAGTAATTTTGGCTATAAAGTTCTTTTTGCTGTGATAACCTCACCTTACGCGAAATCTCAAAATTATGGAAACCATGTAAAGTCTAAATTTCGTGGAAATTCCAAACAGTCACTCATTTTAACAGATTGTTATTTGTGTTTTTTTTTTATAATAGAGCTGTGAGAGCTGTGTATGCTAAATTTCAACTTTTGTATGACCAAAATGATGAGATGTGTACAGATTGTCATCAACGAGCCACCATTTTTACTTCTACATAATAAAGCATGACATGGCACCAAATTCTCCGCGGTATCAGCGTTAAATGCGAATTTGTTCCCACAAAGTGCTGTGGTTGTTTGGCTGCGAAAAACCATTGTCTCTGGTTTGATCCACCAATTGTTTAAACCTGTACGTTATTAGCACTCAGTGCTTTATGGCCTGGTCATATTTCATCTATTTGTTAGAAAGAATCAGTGATAGGTTTGACAACAGCAGCATCATACATCAGCTCGGTTGGCTAGAACGGTATATCTGCCATTTCAGGACGTTGGCAATAAAAAAAAAAGCTGACTGGTGCAGCTTTAGATCACCATTAATCTTACCACCAACATCAATGTTCTGCCAAGTACTAGTTACTTAAAACATACACTCCAGTCTGAACTATTATAACCAAAATTAATTTTCTACTCTCTTGCTGCCATGGATCGCATAAGTTAAAACATTTACGCACCAACTTCAGTCTATTACACCTTTTTCAAAAAAAAAACAGGGAAATTAAAAAAAAATCTGTGGTGACGTGTATTTCATGATTGTCAAAATATTGGTGTTCTCACTACCCAACAACTGCTCTTTGTACACTTTATTAAAAACATCCTAATCCGCCTTATAACTTTGCCGGCTCCACTGATGTCCAGTTTAATTGTGCTAACGAACACATTTTTGCGCCGAGGGACATTGGACATAAATCTGCAATGCCATAAACAACTCAAGTTACCTTGGCACGCAAAACAGCGCTGCAGCTTGGTAAATATAAAACATTTGACATATAACACTACGACTATGTGAAACTAAGTAGGGATTAAAAATATCGTACAATTCCAGAGTACTGAGGCCTAGGTAATATAAAAAGTCTGTTCTCTTAATCATCCTCAAATCCAGTTTCGCCTTACCCTGCGAAACCAACGCTACATCATAAGCACTGCTCACATTGCCGATACTGGACCTTACAATCAGCATCTCAAAAGCTTATCTTCGCCTTAATACAGACGTGCCGAGTGCAGCTTTCATCCTACTCTTCAACACATTGCATGAAGACTTTCTTTATACAAACAGGCACTTACGGAAGCTACGATACCGGCTCTGAATTTGCTGAATGAGAGTTTCGCTCATTCTCACTGTTGACCTGATTAACTTCGGCAATTACATCCATTTGGTTGATCAGAGCTGGCCTGTCAGGTCCGTTGCAACCGGTGTCTGCAGTGATGCCGTGTTTTCGTAAAAGTGCACGCAATGCCTCTATTTCTTGTTCTTGTGCTGAGCAGTATTCACGGAATTTGGCTAATTCTTGCTCCAGAGCTTCACGGATGTGACGTTCACGATGCAGCTTTCGATCGGACTGCAGCTTGACTGACATCACAATACCTGTAGAAAAGTAAGATAAAAATTAACTTACAGTAGAGATGTAACTGAATACATATATATTAGGCTCAGCGGGGATGGGCAGTCGTTTGACAACCAAGTTAAACGCAGATATTAATGCGATACAGCAAGCATGTTCATTCCTTTTTGGCAGCAATGACAAAATGGATGCTTTGAAAAATCGGCAAGCGACCATAACAGTGGAAATTTGAATACGAACACTTTTTCCACCAATAAAGGAAAATACGTTCAGAATACTGTCAATCCCTCTTTTGAATTTTCTTCAGAAATGTATCTCTATACATAGCACGCATTTTCTCACATGGTTGTTACAAGAGATTTAAAAATTGCGATTGGGTGGACCACTGATCTCTATATCCGAAGTTGGCCTGTTGCCGTCACCTTTTCTCCAACTTTGCTGCAAGTTTGGGGTGAATCAGGTCTTACATATCCTCCTCACACCCAAGGACTTCACCATTAGTGGGGTTGTGATACAAGCATCAAACATAGCACAGACGAGGACCAATATATAACAAACAAATTTGGATATGGAGGCATCGTGAAAATTATCATTCTCCAAGATGGCGTCAAAAATGGCACCCAAAATGGCGACTGAAATGGAGAAATGCTTTTAAACCATAAATTTTGATGTCAAACATTTGCATACATTCACATATGATCACAATTGCTTATATTTTGTAGTTATCGTGATGCAAGGTGTAATGAAATGTAATTTGTTGCAAGATGACGGCCATTTGGTCTGCTATGTCGTCTAACTCCATTATTTTGTAGTGGATTTGCATAGAAGAGAATATAAACGTGGCTGTGCAAGAAATCCTGATGATGTATTAACCTTTGAATGCTGGTGTGATCAAAGAGGACGTACCCTCAGTTTCAGTCATTCACGAACTGGAGCTGCTGGTGCTCGTCTATGCACATTGCCCACGTTAGGCATCCTTCCCGATGTACCTCACCACCCTAACTCAGCTCGTTCCCTGGTTCCAAGCTTTGGACCATATGAACTATGCAAGGTGGGTACCTGTTCACTTGAGGAATATGTCTCCACCGACAGCAGAGAACCCTGATGGACAGGAACAGTTTATGGCCTTTATAAGAGTGTGACTGGTCAAACGAATGAAGCTCATTGGTGTTGTTCGTCGAAACAAATTGAAGGTTTTCATTAACCGCCACCGAAACACTTCAAGGAAAGAGAATATCGGGGTTCCCGATAGCGTCCAGCTCGATATCGTAATTATCGGCCGCTGCCTCGCTCGCATGCTCCTTGGATCCTTCACACCTAATAGCTTCAAGCTATCTAAATTGGCCCCCGACTCCATAACTTACCTGTTTTGTGCGCTTGCATTATTAACTTACCTGCGTGTCCTTTCTTGTCATCCCTGGTGACATCACTTGTTCACCTACATCATTTACTTACCTGCGTTTACCTGTCGTCATCCTTGATTGACGTCATTTATGATCATCGCTTTTTTCCATTGATTAAATTTATGGATTTAATTTAAGACTTACGGTTAAATTTTGTTTGATCGTATTAATAATTTGGTTATCTGAATAACTTGAAAAAAGAGCGTCCCAGAAAAGATGCTCTAAAATGAGTTCAACGGCAAATGTTGAGACATTTTGGCACTGGGTGATTTTAACCTAATTTGAGCATGCTGAATCCGAATCTGCCCGGTGCCAAGTCGAATTTCTCTCCTAAGCCAGGAATTCTGAATTCAAGATGGCGTCCAAAAATGGCGGCCAAAACAGTTTTTTGCTTTTAGTGCCTAAAACGTTCACTAATTATGTTTAGAATAGCATTTCCTTCAAAAAAGGTTCTATTTACATTTTTTGTAAAATTAACCCTTTTGGCTGAAATTCCTCATTTAAGTTCTATTAGGCCGTTTATGCATGCTATAGATACTACAGTGCATATGTGTATTATAATTTCTGACTTTAAACAACTGGAATGTTAGTTCTAATTAAGATCCACTAACTTAATTGGGCTTAAATGAATGGTGAAGATGTATATTCTCCAACAAGGGTAATTAAAACTATTTATTTTAATTAGAAGCAGAGCTACGGCAGTTTATCGTAGTGCTTTGAATTGCGCATCATTTTACAGCAAGTTATATATTTAAACTGCTGCAGTAGCGGTTATAATTCAGATAAATGGATGAGATTAGGCTTAGATGAAAGATGAAGATGTATATTTTCAAACAAGGGTAATTAAAACGATTTATTTTAATTAAACTGAGCTATGGCTGTTTATCTACGCTGTAGCACCTGGATTTTTGCGTCATTTTACGGCTAGACCTATCTTTAAACTGCTGTAGTAGCGGTCATAATTCAGATAAATGGATGTAATTAGGCTTAGATGAAAGAATAAGATATATATTTTCCAACAAGGATAATTAAATTAATTTATCTGATTTAGAAAGGCTGCCGTAGCAGTTTAAAGATGGAAAGAGTGATAAACTGACGCAAAAAGCACATCACTATATTATAGAAATTGTCGTTAGCTTATTTCCTAATTAAAAGAAATAGTTTTAATTACCCTTATTGGAAAATATATATCTTCACATTTCACTTAAGCCTAATTACATCCATTTATCTAATTTAACACGACTACTGCACCAGTTTAAACATGAAACTTATCGTAAAACGATACAAAAATCGAAGCGCTACATCGTACATAAACTACCGTAGCTTAGCTTCTAATAAAAATAAATCTTTTTAATTACCGTTGTTGGAAAATACATCTTCATCTTTCATCTAAACCTAATCACATCCTTTTATCTGAATTAGACCGGCGACTGCAGCAGTTTAAAAATGAATATTGTCGTAAAATGGTGCGAAATTCAAAGCGCTACGCCTCAGATAAACTGTCGTAGCTTAGCCTCTAATTAAAATAAATCGTTTTAATTTCGCTTGTTGGAAAATATATATCTGCAGCTGTGTAAAGTCAAGAATTATAATACACATGTGCGCTGTTGTATCTATGACGATTTTAAATGACGATTTTAGGCCAGAAGGGTTAATTTTACGAAAAATGTGAATAAAACTTTTTCTGAAGGAAATTTTATTCTAAACATAATTGGTAACCGGTTTGTTTTCGATCGGGTGAACGGTTTAGGTGCCAGAAGCGAAAATCTGTTTTTTGTTCGCCATCTTGAAAATATTTAATTTTTACGATGCCTCCATATCCAGAACCTTATATACTGCATCGGTCTATGTCTGTGCCAAATCTTTTGCTTGTATCACAAAATGCACAATTCAAGCGTATTTTGGACCTATGCCGCTCCACTACATATGGTAGTTGAGTCAGGCGTCGGACTCAAACTGGAATTCACTTGGCTTGGAGACGAGGATGCTGACCACTGGACTATACTTGCTCGCTTTACTCGGGGACCCCTCACAAACCTTGCGTTGTGCCTGGAACCTTACTTTTTACTCCATCTTGCAGGTGTACAGTATATTGTACACTGGGTCTGAGGAGGTTATATATTCTCTATGTGGTAGCAATGAAACACTGGAGCATGTTCATTCTTTATACAGTAGCACTGAAGAAAGGTGAGCGGTAGATAGCGTGATGGGTAATTTCAGTTACATAGGTAACCGTCGGTAACAAACACAGTGTTGACGGAAAACTAAGGGCTATCAAAACTCTGGCCCCACAAAAATGAAAGAGTGGACAATGTGGCTTCTTATTAGACCATCCATGTGTTACACCGGGATCAGCTATATACAGGCTGAGTAAAAAATATTGACCCAGTGGATTTGGCAGCCGCACGATTTGGTTTAACCACCGAACAACCATCGATCGTTGGTCATTGCGGAGGGGACTACATATCAAGAGGTGATCACTCTTCACCCTGCCCCCTTAAATAAATGTTCCACTTACAGTTCCTTTAGGAGTAGTGCATTGCTGCCAATTTGAGATATGTGCGGGCAGTCAATTCATGGTGAATGCAGAAAACACAATGTAAATCAGTCAACAATAGCACAAGCTATGAAAGAAGTCATTTCTGTGGACACTTAGGTGACTAAGTATTGAGATCAAGCAGGGTTGCCCCCAACCATGCCCCCTTAAATAAATTTTCCGCTTCTGGTTCCTTTAAAAGTACATTACCCCCAGCATCATTTTTCTCGATCCACAAAATCAAGTACGGCCCCAAAAGTCTTATTTCCTTACTGTCAGTCAATTCCTTGGTAAAAATCTGTTTTAAAATGTGGCTATGAAGAGAAGGAATCGGCAATAACCAAACCAAATTACAAACTACGTGTTGAATTTTTCGATGTTGTCATTGACTTGTATGTTGCCGAATTAAGCGAGAAGTTTTCTCCACATCACGCTTTAGCTAAAGCTGAAGAGCTTTGATTGCTGTCGCCTGCAGGTCTGAGAGCCGTGGAAAATAGACTGGCTGTGACAGCTGACTATTAATACCTCCTCCAAACTGTATAGCACATTAGTTAATAAGAAACAATTGATAGAAGACATTAAAACAGAAGATAAGCATGGATTTTTAGAACTTTATGATATAGCTTGACAAACTGAGTCATGTACATCTGTGTGCACAGACAGAACTTGCCCCGTAGTCGGACAGTGACTTGGAGGAGACCACGAAAGATAACTGCATCCTCCATTTACAACTACAAGGAAGCAAGAGGTCAGTTTGAAAGCTGCCCAAAATTGTCTCCCAAATTCCTCAGTTTAGATACTAGAACACCTATCATCTTGAAGCTCTGCTGGAAGAACATTTTGGGAAAATTCTTTTAACTGCACCAAATTGTCATTCATTTAATTTTAATGTTATTTTATTTCTACTTTTGTTTTTTTCCTTTGGTAGGGGGGGGGGGGGAAGAGGAGATCTCCCAGATCCAGAATGTATTACTAACAAAATTGTAATACCCTGTATCAAATCCATATACACTTGCCTGTATAAACAAATTTTATCATAAGGCAAAAACAACTGCGTTTGAAAAACAAGAAAAAAATTTCAACGTCGCTTGCATTGATCAGTTTTATTCCTCTCAGGTCTTGCAAGGGGCTGTCCCTCTTTCCTCCACCTCCACCACCCACCCACGTTTGGGTGTGCCGCTGTAATTCAACCATATGATTAAGACATCCTTTCTGTACATCTATTTAATGTACATCCATTTTAAGCACTAGAGGAAACCCATGCTACGCACGGCTGGTCTTGGATCCACTGTTTGTAACACTGGCAGGGTATGGTAGGGTTTTCATCAAAATAAGTTTCTTCAATCCAATTTTTGCGCGCACTGGCTATCAAACCGTGACATTTAAAAATTGGCACGTCGATGCATTTTCCAGCATCGTTGTGTGAAAAAAATTTGCGCCGGCTAATAATGTTGTATTGCTTGGTGAAGTCCGTTGTACGGACGGGTGGTGTTGAAATCTTTAGCTTGGCTGCTTCGACATTTTTTTTTTCTGGGAGAGGCAGAAAGCAAATCGCCTGGCAAAACAATGCCTCATTATTGTTTTGTTATCACTTAGTCAGGTCTTATTGTTACTGGCCACTCTGCAATATAGCAATGATAAACCTCATGCTCCGCAGTAATTGTTGGTGTGCAGTTTGAAACAATTGTGAAAGGCCGAATTTATGAAATAAGTAAGCCATTCCATCGTGTTTAGGTGCCAATTTCGAGGCTAGTAGGCCTCGAAATTAACAACGTGGCTTAGTTTGATTCGAAACTACATGCCTTAGCTGAAACACGGATTCTTTCCTTTTACCCATCAACAATCAACGTTTTAGACGAAATTGTTAGGCACCGTAGCAAGACAACACGTGCACAAAGAATGAAAAGCAAAAGAAATTCTAAATAAAAAAAAAATTGTCACACAATCAAAAATTCTTACCGTTGAGTATCCTGGTTACTCGCCACAACCGCAGTATGATGAGCAGGCCCATGCCATTTACGGCTGTGGTATTGTGCCGGAAGGAAACATCGAGAGAAAATGAGATAACAACGACGACGGCATCAAACATCTCCAACTTGTGGTGGAAGAACACGAGGCGGAAGGCGTAGAGCTTGACAACGATTTCAACGAGGAACACACTCAGTATGGCTATACTCAAGTTGTGGAGCACCTGGCAGCAGAGAATCAAACTGTCCTACAAAAGGGGTTCGTGATGTGGGTTCGTCCATCGAGCATGCATAAACAAAAAAAAAAAGCAAACAGGAAACACAACATGAGGACAGTGAACAAAACTGCAAAACACTGAAAACAAGCTAAACAAAAAACATGGAAATATAACCGTGTACATAAACGTTTTAGTGTCTTACATGTTGCACCGCTTGGCATTTTACATCGATTTTTACTTCATGTCATTACCATTATATCACTTACGCAAGGACTGTGCACAAAAGGTGCAGTGGAAACATGTTGCACCACATTGGCTACAATAATGTATTTACTGCATCACCGTAAAATGCTTCACGGATTCAGCACGGTTTTAGCATGGAACGTGCCGTAATTATTGCCGATATGTAGCACTACTAGTTAAAACTCGTGAATTAACTGAGATAGCTCTATTGTCCGAGATATTTAAGCATCTGGAAGACACTACCACTTAGCTGACTCCGAATTTTAATAGCCTAATAGCACCATCTGTTGGCAGTAATTTCGGCACTTTTCGAGGTCAAGACTGGCACTTGTGGAGGCGTCTTGTGGTTTGTTCGACCCACCCAATGTATGTAAAGTTCTCATCGCTCTTATTGTGCCCATTTGTTATGTAGGTGACATAAAGGTAATACATGAAAGTAAAAATCGTTACAATTGCTCTTTAACAAAGAAAACCGCATGCACACACTGAGCAATAATTTCCAGTAACATTTACAGACTGGGCTCGGTTGCAGCGATCACGGTGTGCAACTTAAGCCTCTAACGTTTTCCCTTTTGCTCCCCCCTCCACTACCTCCTCCTCCTCCCCCAGAAATTTTAAAGCATCGATTGCAGCCCAAATGACTAAACAAGCTTGTGTGTCTGTCTAATTGGAGATTAGGTTAAAAAATTTTAATTTCGCATTAGTTTCCCCATGAATCGAGCACAATATTCCTGGAAGAAGACGACTGGACTCCCGGACTGGATAGCGTACAATACAAATGTGGATGAAAATTGTATGCAAATTTCATCCAAATTTGCATACAAAGAAAAAGCACGACAAAAGTAAAATAGCTCAAAGTTCCGAGAATAGGTTTGAATCGCATAAGCCTGATAACAGCAGCTAGAAAAACAGGAACGACATAGAGGAGTGATAAACGTATATCGTGTTTTACTGGATTAACCAATTCAGCTGCCCATCCAAGTCAAAATGGTACCTGTCCTAGCACACCCCCCCCACCCCTCCACCTTCTCAGCAAGATTATTCTGGCCGTCACCAATGACTAATCATGTAGGCTACCTGCAACAACCCGCGTTAAATCATCCGCTTCCCTCCCCCCCCCCGAACGCTACTGTTCATTTGACTTTTTAACCTAATTAAGTATCTTACTAAGAAATGGTGGGTCGGTCTTGAAGAGATGGAGACTGCAGAACCCTATTAAAACGTGCTACGAAGAGTTAGTAGTTCAGCCCATTGCACCGTTAGAGATTCTACCTGTAAATTTTTCTGATTACTAAGTGACTTCCGGATAAAAATTCTTTGCATATGCTGCCTAATTTGGCTTTGCTACACGTCTAAGGCAAGCCTTAGTAAATGTTCACTATTATGCTAAGTTACCCATAGACAAAATATAAGCCCCCTCTAGTGGTGTGTCAACACATTACTTTCCTAGTCCCTCAAACTTTAGGATAGTAATCTATCGGTTTAAATAATGACCGTTTTTGAGTGGAAACAAACCCCAACATTGTTAAGCAACGTAGCCAGTCCCGCAGTAGCCTATTTTTGCTAAGGTTTATAGGGAACAAGCTGGTCTGCTTTAATTTAAAAGGCAAGTCAACAGAGAATTATGCGCCCGCAACATTTTTTTACTTGAGTACCACTCCTGAGAACCAATTAATTAGCTTTTAATGGGTCAACATCTGACGTTACATTGACGTCACATTGTGTTAAGACACTAAACAGAGGCAACAACACACCATGTGGCCATGCTCGATATCTCACAATGCAACAATAATGACAAAACGGCAAACAAAGCGTATTAACAGGCAAAACCAACAAGTCATCAAGAACAACAGACCTAAATGCAAACTCTGAATTCACTGCAATAAAGTCTGTTAAAGAAATGTGGGTGAAAATGGTTATAGTTTAAAAATTGACATTTTACATTGAGGTTCCATGATGAAAATAACGTTATATAAATGTCGGCTCATTTAACTATTTATTGATCAGCGGCAAATTTTCGCTCTTGGACTCAAATTTCTTCAGGCCGAAAAAATATATATTTAAAACACTGACGTGAAAAAAACGCTTCACTACATTGGATCGTTTTCAAACGTTGCAGTGGTCATTCAGTTTAAATTTTATTGCAATAAAATTTAAAACTAAAAACTCACTGTAAAGTTGAAGACGATCCGATACAGTCAAGCGCATGTTTTTTCGCGTAAATTGTGTAAATAATAGTTAATAAGATCAAAACTGGACTGGCTTCAGCAAGCTAAAAAGCAGAAACTATTGTGTGCGCGGCGCATCTTGAGTCCTGCAAGTATTTTATGAGCGGCTACGTCTTCCTGGAGGGGGCGGCTTTAATCGACGGCCGCCATTGTTTATGTAACCTTCTTGATATCAATCAACAAGGCACACTGCTACTGAAAACGTACTACAATCGATTACCTGTGTTCGTTCTGCGGAGAACTCAAGATAAGCCGCGGACACTATAATTGCTTGTATGGGGGTTACACTTCACTGAATGTTAGACACCATGTTTAGGCCTATTAATAACAGTTGATCACTTAAAATCAAGCTGCTCTTACCCATAGAGATCTCTAGACAAGACTGTTTCGCCCTTCTTAGCGCTCGTCGATAGAAAATACTGTGTGTGTGTGGATGAGAGCATAGGTACCTTGCTGTTGGTAAATAGTGTAAAATTAAATATGTATTTTTTCGGACTGAAGCAAATCCAAGTCCAGGAGCGAAAATTTGCAAAATAATTGAGTTTACATGAATAAATACAAATTTTATGTTTATAGATCTCTGGAAACCAGAGTCATCTACAACTTATCTAAATTAGGGATGTGCTGTTAAAACCAAACATCTTGTGTTCGAGTCGGTTACGAGAGTTATTTGAAGTATTGGTCGGTTTCCTAATTTACTTCCCAAGAGAGTGAAAATTCTCCATAGTATGCCGACTTCCACACTACGGATGGTTCACCATCTACCAAATTTTAGACTACAGCCTGCGGTATTCTTCAGGCTCTTCAAAGGTAAGTCTTTCTTTTGTTTACGTTCTTCGTTGTGAACACGTTCACCATCAGAGTTTGAAATCGCGGCTTCGTGTAGCCTCTCGAATTAGAAGGCCCTTCGTCACTAGGCCATTCCCAATTTCTCAGCTTCCATTTTGCATCTAGTTGTTTTCGCAGATCGATTCCAATTAGGTTAGACACTTCAGGGGAGGAAGGCCCCTGTATATTCATCAGTTGAATGCTTCTAATTTCATGGAGCAACGAAACAACTGGACGCAAAATCGAAGCTGAGAGATTGGGAACGGCCTACTGAAGACGTGAGGCTTGGCAGTGACGAATGGCCTTCTCAATTCGGGAGACCACGTGAAGCGGCGATTTCAAACGCGGATGGTGAACGTGTTCACAATCAAGAATGTAAACAGAAGAAAGACTTACCGTTGAAGAGCCTGTCAAAAATTGGCTAGATAGGGAACTATCTGTAGTTTGGAAGTCGGCGTACTATGGACAATTTTCACTCTCAGAGGAAAATTGAATACAGTGTTCCACAGTAACATTGAGTGTCATCGTTAAGGGTTTCCTAATAACCGAAAAAAGTAGGTTACCCCAATGATCTCGTGACAAACAATGCCAGATTTAAAAAAAAAATAGACAATGAGGTGGCTTTATTGAAGTTAACTACAAAATTCACCTTAGAAGGAGACGCCAACAGCTGGTCCACTGTTGTCATACTGTTGAATTTTCAGTGAATTTCTTTCGTCTTCCTTAGAACTTTCCTCAGGCGAAAGAATGTCTCCAAAAATTCAACAGTAGGACAACAGTAGACCAACGATTCGTCTCCTCCTAAGATGGATATGTGTACTTTTCAATAACGTTTTCCAAGTTCCATTGCGCCAACCGGTTATCGGTTTTTTTTTTTTTTTTTTTCAAAATTTGTGGGGGGAGGGGTTACACACCCAAGTCCTGACCCATTTTTCCCTTACAGTTTTGATCGAAACGAGAAGTCCAAACTCTAAATACATGCACTCTGATGGTACCTTAGGAACCACACCACAGCCCAGAGGTCAAGGCAAGAGAATGCATGATCGAACCTCACAACTGATCCAAGTCCCTAAGGGACTTTACAAAACAGAAGGTCAGGGTACATGGGCAGCACTCAAAGGGTTAATAACGATTTCTTACGTGTGCTGGCTCCTCGTATTTGTGATAGTGATCTTGCATTTCCAGGATTCGAAGGTCCAGCAAAAGTTCGCTGATCACCAAAAGGCAGTCAAAAATCACCAAACAGACAACAACAACCTGTCAACAAAGACAAAATAAGTAAATCTCTTCTCCAGTTTATAGTACAGTATCACAATTACCATACAGTCAGTGAATTATTTATCTACCTGAATATACCTGCAATACAACCCGCTAGTGGGTTTTTTTTCATCTATTTTACCTATCTGTATTAAAAATCATCCGGCCTGCGG
>JAHWFP010149789.1:0-13948 GCA_023313725.1 Lithobius niger
TAGACCCTTACTCTAAACATTTAACGTTCCGTTTTTGTTTATTAATTTAGTTATAACTGAAATAACTCTGAAACTTGCGACGGGTTTAAACAATCAGTGAACCAATGCAAGCAGAATGCAAATTATACGCAAAAATAAACTTTAAACTAAGCAACTCAAATTATGTAACTTACTTTAAACCATTTAAATAAATGTACACGTATTTCTGTAAATTAATCTTACAGTAGTATAGCTAAGATTCGGCAATTATATTTGGATATATTTCTTTGAGACGATGTGACGATGGATAGAAACCACTGAGCTCAGGTTGACTGCCCCTCAAAGACTTCCCGAACTAGCTATGAAGGCTACATAGGTTGGCGAACTGTTACTGCCATTATTAATGGATTCCTGGCCACTACTAAGTGTTTTTTTTAGTGGCTAAAAGTCTTTCATGGCCGTTAAAGGTACATTCCTCCCAACGCCTTTTTTCCGATCCTTGTCGTATAACAGCCACGCACAGATCTCCAGCCGCGCATGCAACCGTCGCACCGTTTCGCGAGACTCGGCGTAGTAATACAAGGCCAACTGAGATAGTAGCTGCGTTCGTTGGAGTGAGGAACGCAGCTACTATCACGGATGGCCTTGTGCCTTGTCGACGAAACAGCTCGAACGCAAAAATTGTGTCGTCACAAACCGGGAGGACTTTCGTATTTTAACATCTCACTTTATAATTTTTTAGGCTAGTATCTTATAATTTTTCTTCAGCGAGCTATTGGCATAGATCATTTTAATTTTTACCTCATTAGTCTTTTAGATTTTTGATCTCTTGGTAATTATTAGCGAACGATCAAAAATTAGTACACGCACACACACAGATGATAACGTCATGGTTATTGCAAGATGTATTAGTATGATGCTATTAAAGAAATACTAAACCCTCCAACAATGAATTTTTTTATCGATAGTTTAGATACTGGAATTAATGTTAACAGGTATCCGACGTCAATGGGTGTCAGTGTTTAAGCCGTACGAATTTTTAAACTACCTGATTTAAGCAGACGATGCACAAGCTCTGGAGAAAATCCCGTTTGAACCACCACGCATCATGACGTCATTACTGTTACGGGGCCTTCCACCTGTCTGCGTGACCTGCGCGTGCGCCAGAAACAAAACGGCATCGCCTGGGACTCTCGTAGTGCGGGCATTTCTGGCATCTACACCACGACAGGTCATCGCTGGCGGGATTCCACGGGTCTTCTGGCTTCTTTGGTGTTTTCTTAGCGATCTCGCATCTTTTTGCCTTCCGTTTACCACTTGCAACAGGTTCAAACTGATAAGGCTGCAACGAATTGACAGCAACAGCGTTGTTGGTAGCCATGTTTGTTTACAAGCAGAGAGTGGTGGCGCGCGCTGCACGATGGGAAGGATGCGCTCCTCACTTCCGTTATGGTTTTGACGTCACGCTGCTTCACGAAACCTCCATAGTCACGAGTTCTCGTGGTGCTACGTTTGGTTGGGTGTCTTAAAAAACGCACTTAGTTTAATTTATTACGACGTAAGTAATAAGGCAAGCGACATTTTATAAGTTTTGAATGGGCTTTTAGGGTCTTAGCTATCATTAAAAAAATTGGAAAAGTGAGCTTTTAGTATTCCTTTAAATTAGTTCCCAATAGTCAACAGAAAATCTCCTAGACGCCACATTTCAAAATGGATTTTTAGCAAGGGATTGACTTACGGGAAGTAAATATACCTTTGGGGCAACACTTGATGTGGAGGATCGAGAAAAATGGTTTTAGAAAGTATGTACCTTTAAGAAATGTCTCATATGGCAGGAATGCATGTCCAGTGATCCGAGTTCGTTGTTTCGAATACTGGTCTCATCACCTCATTGATATGTAAGCCTTTAAAAAGGGGATCACCGAATCTTCGCTATTTTAAGCGTATTATTCCGCTGTTGTGCTACTTTATCTTTAAGACATTTGAACTAAGAGATATTTAGACGATGCATAACAAAAATTTGAGTTGGTAATACTAGCCGTAAAGACAAGTTTGAAAAATTCACTAACACTGAAAATTATGAGCTACGTTAGGCTACAGGCTTATTTACGCCCTTACATTTCAAGTGAATGGTCATAGTAAGAGCAATCCACCCAAAACCAAAACTGGTAAGAGAAGCCGCCAAGTTTACAAAAAGGGTCGGCCTTTCAAAGTAGTGATATCATTCAACCACGGAAAGGCCGCCAAGGTTAATCCTATTAGCCAAGTTAATCGCACCTACTAATAGTTCGAAGGTTAAATGAAAACTAGAAGATTGCTACTAGCGGCAGCAATCTTCAAGTTTTCATTTAACGTCCAAAATATTATTCGGTGCGATTAACTTGGCTAATAGGATTAACCTTGGCGGCCTTTCCCTGGTTGAATGATGTCACTACTTTGAAAGGCCGACCCTTTTTGTAAACTTGGCGGCTTCTCTTACCAGTTTTGGTTTTGGGTGGATATCACGACTTTCATAGGCCTGTGAATGACCAAAAAATCCCACGGTGTAATTGTCACCCCTACCTTTTTTGTGTCGAGGTATTTTATTGTATGAATGTTCTCATTCATAATTTTCACATTTTCTATTGTCATTCCAAATAAATTAATAACAAGCGTAACAGTATGGTAATTGCAAGGACCTAATCAATTGCTATGGAGCGGTATCAATCTTCAAGTTTTCATTTAACGTCCAAAGTATTATTCCGTGCGATTAACTTGGCTAATAGGATTAACCTTGGCGGCCTTTCCTCGATTGAATGACAACACTACTATGAAAGGCCGACCCTTCTTGGAAAGTTGGCAACTGCTCTTATACCAGTTTTTGTTTTGGGTGGATATCACAACTTTCATAGACCTGTGAATACAAAGAATTCCACTGTCTAATAGTGACCTCTACCTTTTTTGTCTGGAGTGTCTATAAATTTTCTAATTCATAATTCTTACGTTTGCTATTGCCCAATTAGCCGTTACACCAGCCAAATGGACATGGTTTGGCGTATTGTATGCCCATGTTTCGCTTACTTATGTCTATTTAATCCGATTTTTGAGCGCACTGGCTAACAAACGCTGATTTTCGTTCGCTTCGCTCACTCAATCAGCGCACCCCCATTCACTTGGCTCTCCCGAGGTAAACGTTAATCATTATGAACACATACTACAAACTCACGGAATGGTAAATGTTCATACAGTTCTAATATTCTGGTGGCAGACGAAGATTACTAAAAATAATCAACTCATCAGCTGTTTAAAATTACTCGTCACTTACACTAGACTGCAACAACAGTACGTCTACATAAAATAAAATGTCCGCGTCACGTTATTGAGGACATTTTTTCTCCATAAAGAACACGTTCCCACCTGTGCTGACGATGTGCATTTTGTTTCCTAATCTTCTTTCCAGCAAAATTGTCCCTTTTATTGTGGTGGGGGCAGATAATTCAGTTTGGATTCGTGTACCGTAAAAAAAAAAGACCAAACCTTTGCAATAAAAGATAAAGATATTCTGTCTGTTAGTGAACCATCTATTTGCAAAAACAGTGCATTCTGACAATATAAGTACTGAAACGATAAGCGTGCAACACTTAAGCATGTTATAACCTAGTGTTGAATGACAATACAAACAATGGTTACAACAATAATTTTGCACTTACGAGCCACTTCAGGGCCACGTGCTTCTAGCTGCAACCCCCATTTTAGAAAAAGGCACTTCCCCATATGACGCTTTACCTGTCTGCCGAAATTTAGATCTGGCAACTTTCCCTAATGAGCTGTAGACGTGTCGTTATACCCTATGGAAATTAACATGGGAGCCTGCGGACTAGTTACTAGTCACTACACTAGTTACCAGCAACACAAATCAACGTTATTGAGGACACTTTTTCTCCATGAAGGACACGTTCCCACATTTTCGTATTGACGTTTTCTTTGTTACTGGACCGAAGACACCTGATTCAAACGATTTGCAAAGATTTCTATCGCATGGGGAATTTACACCAGTATACTGAAATCACGTATTAGTTGGTTTCAGTTAAAGACACGGTCTGCTAGTGAGCCGCCATCTGACAACAATAACACTCTAACAATTACGCGCTGACAATTAAGCTCCAACAACAATAAAACGTCTACTTGGCGGCGACACACTAGCGTGTGTCTAGATATGCCATTCTCTTTGGTAAAAATCTGGTTCGCCAATTCGTATTCGAGTCACACTTCTCAATTGAAGCATTAAATGCGTGAAGATGGTTTACTGTACGTTTCTATTTCTTGTGTATGATTTTCTTATCACTTGTTTTGATGTCTTTACATATGTTCGTAATTTTTAGCTTTGCTTTTGTCTAATAAAAGCAAGTTCAAATTAGGTAGGTTAACAAAACTCGAACAAGGAAAGTTTGAAATAATTCAAGTACGAATAATGGCAAGTCGTACTAGCTTTATCAGATATCAGTTAAAAATGTCAGATATCGGCATAGATTCAAATTGTTCCATCACTAATGAAATAGCTTAGTAAGTTCACTAATGAAAGCGTGACACTTTCAAGAAAGAGTTATTGGACGTAAGAACTAACAATGATTAACATTACCAACGGGATCCTATGGTTCATCTCCAAAATTTAACTACACTGAAAATTTATTCAACTGCTAACACAAAAAAACTACAAAAGCAAAATTTATGGAATCATATTTTAACTTACAGCACGGAAATGAAAATGGGATACAAATTTATTTCTGTTGCGTTTTGGTTTGCATTGACATTTATTTAAGCGTTTGTACATTTTAGTGTAGCTTAATTATTATCCATTTGCAAAGTTAATTTTTTCTTAATACCTTACAGGCACCCGTAACGGCTTACATGTACGGGAAATACGCAATTCGTGGGCCAGCACGCTATAGTACACCTTGCCGATAACGTAGCTGCACACACGGGAGTTGGCTAAGCGCCAAAAGCCGGGTAACGAGCGAGTCCTATTGTTAATTCAGTTGGAACCGGATCGCGCCTGCTAGCCTAGTCACGTGACGTAAAGTCTTACCCATACGGCTGCCAGAACGATGGCTCGCCAGTTGGTGTTGGGGATCGAATTGAACGGTTAAATTCTTGGAGCCTACGAGGGTTAATCAGAAGGATAAATTCTCGCTGATTTCTAATATGTAATGCTATGTGTGTAGTCCCCTAGCTATTCAGTAAGAAGTAAATTAGGATTGAGGTTTTCCCCTGAACTAATCGTCTACTTCCTTAGCAACCTTACACACCTGGATGGTAAAATTCAGATGTGTGCCATGTATTACAATAAGTGGTTCACATGGTCCCTATTTTGACCTCTCACCCATGAGAAAATTGTATTCTTTTTATTACTATTATTATTATTATTATTACTAAAACATATTTCATTAGGTGAAAGGTACGTAACAGCCACGCGCAGATCGCCCTCCGCGCATGTTACTATCGCACCATTTCACGAGACTCGGCGTTGTAATACATGGCCAACTGAGATAGTAGCTGCGTTCCTCGCAGCGAGGACCGTAGCTACTATCTCAGTTGGCCTTGGCCGTATTAGACGAAGAACATGAACACATTGTGTCATCGCAAACGAACCGGAAAGGTTTTCCTATTTTAACATCAGACTATAATTTTTTAGTCTAGTATCTTATAATTTTTCTTCAGCGATCTATAGGCATACATAATTTTAATTTTTACCGCATTAGTCCTTCAGTTTTTAAATTCATTGTAATTATTAACAAACGATTAAAAATCAGTACATGCGCACACACACACAGATGAAACGTCATGGTTATTGTAAACACGCAAAGGATCATATAATTGCAGGATACTACTAAATTAGTTCCCAATATTCAACAGAAAATATCGTAGATGCCACATTTTAAAACGGATTTTTTAGCTAGGGAAAGACTAACGGTAAGTAAATAGACCTTTGGGGGTCGTACTTAATGTGGAGGATCGAGAAAAATGGCGTTGGGAGGAATGGGCCTACAATACAATTATTGCAGTATTTTTAGTAGGTTCGCATTAGTTCAAACTCGGAAGTAACATGTTATTTTATTGTTGTTAGTGGTTTTGTTGTTTTGTTTCAGTACTTTAATTATTAATTAACTCGGATGTTTTAAGGGGTGCCAAACAATTATAGCCCGCTTCCTCTCCCCAGAGTAAAATGAAAGTACCAAGTAGGCAGCCCATTTTATTGTTGGTTTAAACTGACAAGCTCTGTATTCAGTGTTCACTCAATTGGCGTCACGAACAGATTGAAGACGAGTAGGGTAGGAAGACAAAAGTGATCGAAGAGATCCGTGGTGAACTCCATTTTCTGAATGTGTGTGAAAATTTTGAATCCATCTTGAAGGACAATGCTGAAAAAAGGATGTTTCCTGAACCTCTGGCAACTCGATTTACTCGTACTGAGACGGAGGAGCTCATCGATGCTGTGCTTCGGGAAATGGAGTTCAACGCAGAGTACGCTGCAGTGCAGCATCTTCCAAGGGAAGTCGTCGCGTGGTTTTTTTTTTTAATAGCTCCACACACAAGGTGCGCATGGACATGTGGTTGGGATTAAAACGCGCGTTGGGACGAGCCCTACCCTGACACCAAGTTTCATGATGCCCACATTGCTGGATTTGGAATTATTACCAAATGACCGCGCGGCCGGAACAAATACGGATCTTTTCGATTAACTTTTGCCTTCCTATCCTGCTCGCCTTCAAGCTGTTCGTGACGCCAATGGAGTGAACACTGAATATTGAGCTTGTGAGTTTAAACCCACAATAAAATGGACTACCTATTGGTACTTTCATTTTTTTCCTATCATGCTTAGTTTATTACTGTGGGGAGGGGGGGGACTTCACTGTTTGGCACCCTGTAGAGTGTAGAATGTTCTACGCAATTCTGAAATGTTCCCTACTAAAAGCACACCAAAATTGTTAACACAGCTCTGTCAGCATAGCTATCTAAACACCTTAAGTAGTACATGATCGCTAATGCTTGTGAAGGATTGGTTAACTTACTAGCCATATCAGGACATTTCCATTCTTTAGAGTTCAAGTGCACCACCATAGGAATGATGAATAGTAAACCTGGACCTTGGATGATGGGAAGCCTACGGTGGCAAACAAAGCATACAGATTTTATTATCTAAATAGATACATAATCCCTCAAAACAACATTACTAGAAATCAGCACACCAGTAGGTTTTCTGCCAAAACACGGCGTAACAACCTGTTAGGTCTAAACCAACTATTTTTGCTAAAAGCATCCGTTTCGTTTTAATCGAACTCCTGATGAAAACTTAGAATACGAGACTTGAAAAATGCTTCATTATATATATATATATATTTTTTAATTTCCGTTTGTTTACATTGTATCGAAAATCCTGCTATTTCCACCCAAAATACTAAAGATGGTGGAATGACATTGAGTTTTTTTTAAGTTTCCTTTCGGATGTTATTTAATTCCATGGCCATTCTCCCAGAGCCTCAGTGCTCTGAAAGCTGATATAATGATTGATATATACAGATGAAAACCTATTTCCGTTGCCTTTCGGACGTAAATGTCAGACTGCTTGAACGGGAATGTAGCCCCCGATCTTTAAAATTGAAAATCTGACGCTCTATTGCTAAGCCATATGCTGACAGGCCAAAAGGAAACGCCTTTTCAAATCCTACATGCAGCAGCGTAGAATCTTCGAGCAATATAAAGAAAATAGCGGTAAATTAAAAATGGAACAACACTATTCGCAGCAGCACCGCGATTTTCATAACTAAAACGAGATCACGTGACCCACATCAGCCTATTGGATGACGGAGAATGTGGAACGTGGATGCTGTGTTTAGAATATAGGCAACTTTACCAAAATGGTGAACAGGCGTCGTTACCAACACACATACATACATGCACGCATATACAACATGACGTTAAGTTAGGTTAGGTTTAACACGCCTATGTGAGCGTGTTAAATGCTGCCACTGATAGTTTCCTTTTGGTATGGCTTCGGCTTCTCTTCTCAGTAGTCGAGGATTCAACTCCTAAAGCAATCTGACCCTTAAGTACAAAATGCAGCGGAAATAAGTTTGCATCTGTATTTATTACTCATTACTGCAGGTTTCAGAGCAATGAGTCTCTTGGAGAATGGCCATGGAGATCATTAGGAAGGAAACTAAAAACAACTCTGTGTGGTTCCACCATCTTTAGAACTTGATTGAAAATGGCAGGTATTTTCGATGCAATACCCGGTGTTCTAATAATGAGAATTACCACGTTCTTGTGCGTCCAGCCAACACTAATCTATGCTATGATGTGGCGTGTTCGTACTTCGTCGTTCGTAATTTCAACGTGCCTCGCGGCATATTTTGACGATCTTCGACGACGCGGCTTGAATGCTACGTGAAAAGGAGCGTTAAGCCTTTCTACGTATAAGGAAGCTGAGCACCTTTCGCGCCAATTGAGCTTAGACGAGCTATTCAACCTTCCTTAGTAGTAACCCTAACTTCAGACACATACATACATTTTAGTTCTCGTTTATAAAGTTGAATTTGACGCGTACGCGTGACGCTCGGCGCTTGAAACCAGAGCTTTTCCTGCGCTTAGCGCGAGCATTTATCAGGTGAAACAACGCGTCCGTTTTGATGTTTTCAAGCGCCACACGAATATTTACTGGACCAGGGCTATCTACAGTACTGGCCGGACCTTGAATGAAAAATAGCATTACGAGACTGGGTTGGCAATATGGCCGCCGAAAGTGCCGCTGATGCGATTGAGTTGCCGTATTTTGTCAACCGAGGGCGACACCTTCCGTACAAACTGCCAACGAACGTGTTGCTTTTTATTGCAAACGCAGTGAAATGGCTTAACTGTGGCTGAGTGATATATTTAAACACCATTTAAAAATACTCTTATAAATAATAAAAAAAATTGCCACCAAAATCTACGTAAAATGTTAAATTATTATTTCGAAAACCGCCACTAGCCGCCAATAGATGTCGCGTCGCACCGTACAAAGTTGCTACCTCGAAAAACAGACCACGACGAAATGAACCAGACGTGGCGGCCATTTTGTCTACCCCCCCTAATATCATTGTAGAGATGGCCAGTTAGTTTAGTGACCATGACTGGACGCTCGCTAGTTGTTGCATGCTGGGATAGGAAAATGGCGGCATCAACGGATTTCATCGACGCCACAAGAAAGGAAAACGTGAAGTGCTATAAGGTTGAATGCTCAAAATAAAGGGCTAGATATCTTAGTTACAGTGACCTAGGCCCGTATGGCATCGAATCTTGATTCTTGACGCTATAGAAGGGTGAAGTTGTGGAAGTTGTGAAGTAGCGGCCAGCATTAGAAAGCTCACGCGTACAAGAATTATAATGAATCGACAATCATGAAGCATTGCAGGAAAGTAAGCCGAAAGTATTATGTGCAGTGTGTTCGGCTTACTTTCCTGCAATACACGAATTATAAATGAAGCAGCATGGAGCTGCAGCAATCACAAATACAAATCCCTTACAAATACACAAAGAGGGAAAGCAACTTGCTTTTTGTCCTCCATAAAGGGACAGTTTTTAATGCGGACTCTCCGCTTCGATGACCCATTACCTTGTGATTAAACGTTCAATTTAATAAACAGGACCTCCCTCTCAACCCCTTACCAAATTCTCAATGGATGGATGAGGACCCGATAAGCATACAAATTTGCACAGTACTGTTTGGGAATAGACAAATTTCATTTTCTGGTTGTCTCTTTTACATGACCTTGCAGAACGGCTGCGAAGTAAACAGTCTTAAACTCAACCAATCCTTTCAAATTTGTCACTGTACCTTATTCCTAGAATTGTCTGTAGAAGGGTTGTCACTCCGGACACGAATCCTGTGGTAGAAATAATGAGCGCCCTTGCATTACTGTCTGCCCCGACACACAACATAGGAAGAATCAGGTAAGTTTTGGGTAACATGGAACCAAGGTAAGTCAGGTAATGCTGAAAAAAACAAAGTGATCAAATAAAAATGTAATAAATTATACAGAATTACACTATGGAACTCTTTTCTGTAGGTGTGTAGAATTTAGTCAAGGATGTAGAAGTTGACAATGATAACAAAATCATACGTGTTACCGTTCCGCGGTACAGACCGTTACCGTGGTACAGTAGAGTTCGAGTTCTTTCCTATTGCATTATTCGGAGTCATGACTTCTAACTCTACTGACTGCTTCGAATGTAAAACAGTACTGACTAACTGGAAAATCGCATAATTGGAAGTACGTATACCGGAAATTCGTATAATGGAAAATCGTCTAAATGGAAATTCGTATAATGGAATATCGTCTAACAGGAAATTCGTATAATGGAAAATCGTCTAATGTCCCTGCCTCGCTCGCGCTACCGCGCTCGCTGTGGCTATACATATAACATCAGAAACAGCAGTTAGACGTTTATCCATTATACAATTAGCCATTATTCGATATTCCATTTAGATGATTTTCCATATTTTCCAGATTTTTTATTTATGCAGATATTGGACAATTATCTCATAAGATGATTTTCCAGTTAGACGTTCGTCCGACGCCCCGGTAAAACATTTATGCCGCAATAGCCAAATCAGTCGTCTATAACCACATAATTACTCATACTTACATACGGATTTTAAAAATAGGATAAAACATTGTTATTTATTGGCTAATTTTAAAATTTTACTTGCTCTATTTATCTGCAATATTCAGTGTCTTCCTAAGTGTCTTCTGCTTTGTTAATAAAAAAAACACAGAGGTGGAGAGCTGCAAAATTGATTAGCGCAACTGTGCCAACGTGATCATATCTACTTTTTTTTTAATTTAATTTATTATTTTAAGAGAACAGACAGTAGCGGCACAATGAGAAACGGATGGAAAAGACAGTTTTTTTATACATAACTTCTTGGAAAGACAGGTTTTAGTCTACTGTACAGCCGTACCGGCTGAGAAGACTATTGCAACGACTTTGTCCGTCCGTCCGTCCGTCGCTTTTTTCAACTTCGCAACGGTACCAGATAATGACGACCATTGTTTACAACGTTAGATTCAGTGTGAGAAGTTAGTTAAATAACATGGCAAATTAAAACATCGTTACTTCCTCATAGCTAATAGACTTCTTCGACGTAACTAAATTAAATAATAACATTTGATCGTCGAATTAAAATCCTAAATTAAAATCCTCAATAAAAACAAATGGATTTTAGCTTCGTTTAAATAGTCTCGTCGCATTGTTGCATGAATGAATAGGATTACCGTCGAACCAAATTCTCCATTAGGCCTATCTTCTACTTACGAAATTAAAACTGCATTTTTAAAATTAGGCCTAAAAAATGAAAATTGGACCTAAAATCATGTACCATGGCAGCGTCAAGTTGCCACGAGTCGCTGTTGGCTGTTGGCGTCACTTCTCTACTACCACTGATCTATATAGGCTACGTTGCGTTACGTTGTGAGACTGTAACTGTGTGCCTGAAGGCGCACCGTGTTGCAAAAGTGAATAGGCGTACTATACAATCCATATCTCCGTTAGCTGCTACTTACGAAATAAAAACTGTTGGTTAAAATTAGGCCTAAAAGCTGACAATTACGCCTAATTGAAAATGTAAAACAGGCCTAACAGCTAACACATTTTTAACCAGCAATTGTGATGGCTACTGCTTTTACATTAGCTGTTTTAGTACATGATAGAGGTGTGCGCCTCAACACTGGAAGTGGAGGAACTGTACAGAAGACCGGTGCGACTAGGCAGTCGCTGTAGCCGCTTGTTTGGAAAGGAAAATGTTATTTTACGAAAAGCTACTGTAGAGTTTGATAGATTTCAACAACATCTTGTAATCTAGTACTCTATTATCTAGTAGTACTAGTATCCATAGTAACTCAAGTAAAGTAAAACATTTTATTAAGTACTGATGAAGTCGGTGGGCTCTGAGAAAGGTATTAACATACAGATTTATAATAAAAATGTATTATTACATTAGGAGCGACGTAACGCGAAACATGAGTGAAACTTTTTTAAGTTTTCTGGACTTACGTTGAACTTTTGTTTTTACATTGTTTGTTGTCTGCTTTTTACAGTGCCAAGGCCAAGAATTTTAGACATCTCACCAGATGGTGTGAATGTTCATTTCTGGCTTTGCTTCATAACCTTATCGAAAACGTTGTCACGGAAATGATTTTAAATTTCTTCTAGTAGAACCTTCAAATTTGATAAATAAATACGGATGCAAACCTACTTACGTTGGTAAATGTCAGACTGCCTGAGCGGGGAATCGAACCCACGACCTTTCGAATCAAAGGCTGGAGTCCTAAGCGCTCAGCCATACTGACATGGCCTACTATCATGGCCTACTACTCTCTACTATCAAATTTGCTAGTAGAGAGCTTTACTATTTTTTTTTATTGTTATTTTCTTGTATGTTATCAAATTTATTGCATTACTGGCTAGTCTACAATAATGCGGAAAAAAAACCTTGAAAGCAGTTGAGGGGAAGCGTTTCACGAGTCTGATGCGAACGCCATGCTATGAACGATTTTAAAGTTCAATGGAATGTCCAGGTTGAAGATCCAATGTTTTATTTTTGTACTATGTACCATGTCAATTTCCACAAGAAATGTGTGAGTGGAGCCCAGTGTACCAGTTTGCCACTGCCAGCTGATGTTTCACCTTCAGCGTAAAGGGGTGAATGAAGAGCAAACATGCAGTATACGTTAAATGCACTTTTTATGCAGAAAAAGCCAAATTTTTCCTAAGCCTATAGCCAAAGTGCTATAGTCTATAAAGTTTGGATTGTTCAGAAATGTATCTCTAAGACAAGTGACTGCAGAATAAAAAAAAATCATATCAAAAACCAAAACTGGTAAAAGGGGCCACCAAATTTAATTCCGAATGGTTCGGCCCTTCAAAGGCGTGATATCAACACACCAAAACATTCGCCAAGTTAATCGCACCGCTTAATAGTTCGAAGGTTAAATGAAAACTTGAACATTGCTATACTTTCGGTAGCAATGATCAAGTTTTCATTTAACGTTCAAAGTATTATGTAAAGTACAGGCTCTGAATCAGTATGAAGAATAAATAGATTTAACTTCTTTTGAAAAAAAAATGACTGCTTCTCTCTTTTGATACTTTTTGCTTTCTCGTTCTGCTACTACGATATTGGTATCAGCCACGGAAAACAGTCTCATTTTCTGCGTATTGTCCAAAAAGATAGTTAACCCTTTGACGCCCATGCCAAACTGGATATTTTTTTTAAGCCCCATATGAAAGTTGGGTCGGTCGCGGGATTCGATCCGGCATTCGCTTGGTTTGCAGACGAGGACGCTGACCACTGGGCTGTTGCTGCTAGCATTACTTGGCGTCCCCGGGGACCCCTCACAAAGCTTGCGTTGCGCGTTGGGACTTACTTTTTTTTGGCGTTCAGTAGCCGTCCTTTTAAAGAGACGCCAGGCTATAAAGGGTTATGTAGCCACTGGGGATTTGTTTACGTAGGACAACTTTGCTAGAACAGTAACAGAAGTGTAACTTTCCATGTCTTCCGATGCGTTGCCTGAACTTGTTCTGCGTAATCAACTCGTCGGATTAAAGTTGGTCTTCATCAAACACCATACAACAGGGCATTTCTTAATAAATATGAAGTTGTGATACAAATAGCAAAAAAAAGTGCATCATTCTGTTATTCCAGGCAAACTGCCATGGGGGGGGGGGGGGATTAGAGTCGAACAAATTTTTGCATTCAAAATTGGATTCTTTTATCTTTTACTCATATAATGTTCCCCTTACCGTGTTGACAAAATGGTACAATCAAATTAAAAACTGCAAGAGGATTAGACTTGCATTTGATTGGGCCGCGTATGTGCAATGACGTCCCGGGAATGAGCATGAATGGAAAAGTTATTTGGACACACACTCCATCGCCATCCCGTTGGAG
>JAHWFP010149805.1:0-17706 GCA_023313725.1 Lithobius niger
GGCGCGTCGACAGCTTGGTCAATAGCGCCAACGTCAGTCACAGTGCAGTGGTCCGGGTTACCACTGCACCACACATTACAGAGATATTATTCAAACCCCTAATCTAAATCTTGTCATACCTCTGTACCTCCTGCAAAAATTGAAAAACACCGGACAGGAGGACAGACTTATCGCCCAATTGACGCACAATGTCATGCGGAAGATGGAAACGACGACGAAAACCATCAAGATGGCAACAATCAACAAGGAAGTGCCGGACCGTAAGTGGCCGCCGACACCAATAACATTCAGGAGGGTCAACCCCCCGCAAAAGGAAACAGTGAGTAAGTCGAATGTGACCAATGCGCAAACGGGCCAACACCACCTCCTCACGGCGACTGCGGCGACACGCCGAGTGCCATTCCTCAACAGTGCCTTTAATAGCTCGTGCTTTTCTGCTGGATCCCGGGCCATGTTGGGATAGGAGGAAATGAGCAAGCGGATTCTGCAGCAAAAGGGGCCCTTTCTGGCCCTATCGGAAGGGATCTCAGCCTTGTTCCCTCGGACGCCTTTCCAACTCTGCGTCTGAGGTTACACGTTTTTTGGCAAGCCTCGTGGGATGGACAGGACGGCCAGGGAAAGGCCACCAAGGTTAATCCTATTAGCCAAGTTAATCGCACCTACTAATAGTTCGAAAGTTAAATGAAAACTAGAAGATTGCTACTAGCGGTAGCAATCTTCAAGTTTTCATTTAACGTCCAAAGTATTATTCAGTGCGATTAACTTGGCTAATAGGATTACCCTTGGCGGCCTTTCCCTGGTGGATTTTTTTTTTTTTTTTTTTATTATTAAAGAAAGAAAGATGCCACGAAGTGAGCAAACACTTATTAGTGGCAACATTACAATACAATCCATCAACAAAATAATATACATTTCTAGCAATTTAAAAAACAAAACCATCAGAACCATAAACTATATTGCATAATTTGGTACTTCTCCTTTCTAGTACCTTATAGCCCTCTTTATACAGTTCTATTCAAAAATGTATGTCAGAAACGATCATTTTAGCCATTTTTCAATTTTATTTTTAAACCCTATACAACTTCTCAACTAATTAACTCTGAATCAAAAACCCCTCAATTCATTTATTTATCCCCATCAATATAATTAATCCAGTAGTTTTTCATTTTTTGCTTAAGATCATTATATCCTTTACTTGTTTTTAATGTGTTTGGTATTTTATTGAAGTTTTTCACAGAATTATATACAGTCGTCATTTTTCCGTATTTGTTAGACCATAAAGGTAGGAATAAATGGTCTTTTCTAAGTTTCGATTTCGCTTTTTGATTTTGAAGTAAATTTGTTAATGGAAAAAAATTTCTTATTGTTATCGTATAATTGCACAGATTTTTTACATTAAGTATTTTATGTCTATCTCTGATTTCCTTCACGTTATTATTTTGAAACAATACTTTTAGTACTTTATTCTGTAATTTTTGTAATTTATTCAACATGTAATTGCTTGCATTACTGTAGATTTCGCAGGCATACAGCAAATTTGCTTCAATCCACACTGTGTAAATTAGTTTTTTATTTCTATCGTTTATTGCCTTTCTTATTTGATATAATTTAGGCATTAGTTTTTTTATTTTTATAATAATGTTGTCTACATGATCTTCATGCTTCCATTTATTGTCAATGCAGTATCCTAAGTATTTAACCTTACTTTCTTTCTTCATGATTTTATATAAGTTTTTTTTATTGTCAGAGTAAATTTTTATTTTTGCCTCCTGACCTAATTTCTTTGTGCCCGTTAAAGTGTCCATATTTATTGTTTTGTCCTCATTGATAAAGACCTGGTTTTTCCAACACCATTCTTGTATTTTGTCAAAATCCAGTTGCAGTGTACCCATAGTTTGTAAATAATTATCTCCGTAACAAAAAAGACAAATATCATCTGCGAACAAAATAATATTTTCGGTTAATCTTTCAATATCATTTATGTATAGTAAGAAGAGAATTGGTCCTAATATTGATCCTTGTGGCACACCATCATTATTTGGAATTTCCTTGCTTATGCCTTTATCAATTTTGGTTACACATCTTCTATTTTCAAGGTAATTTTTAATAATGTTATTTATTTTGCCTCTTAGACCCAGTTTTTTCATTTTTTCAATCAGAATATGATATCACTACCTTAAAAGGCCGACCGTTTTTGGAAACTTGGCGGGTTTTTCTACCATTTTTGGTTTTGGGTGGATATCACAACTTTCATAGGACTGTGAACGTACATAAGGTTCCACCGTCTGTTTAGGATGCTTCAATCTCACTTTTGCACACACTGACTAACCATCGCTGATTTCGTTCGCTTCGCTCACTGAATCAGTGCATCCCCTTCAGTTGTTTTGTTTATCCCTGCAACTTCCCCTTAATTTTTCAAGACTTCGTTCACATTTAGTCATGCAGAAACCCCCGAAGGTCGCTGTTACTAAAACAGCAGAACACGAAGCCTTTTTTGGGGGGTTATTAACAAAAAAAACCATTAGCTCGTGTATGCTCGTATTGTTGCGTAACCATCATCTAACGTGCATCCCTTTATTCTTACGCAATCCACGGCAACGTTAATGTTTCTTTATTTTGTCCTTCGTTACAGTTCAGTTTTTAGTTCGTCCAGGCTTTTACAATAAATCTAAGGACCAGTCTTGATTTTTCAAGCCATTGTTGCTTAAAATCTTTGGTTGCAACTTGGAAAAGAAACGAAATTTAAATTCGCCGGTGGCAAATTTCAAAACCCTCCCACGCATTTGTCCTCACCCCTACAACCCCCAAACCAACAAAAGGACCATCCTCAGATCACCATGCATCCGTGTGCAAAAATTCAGGTACGTAGGCCTTCGAAATTTTGCGGTAGCCATGAGCAAAAAGTCTATGGGATTTAACATGGGAAAAATCTTATTAGCTAGCTAGCTAGCTATACAGTAACATAAAAACAACGTTATTGACGCATCTTTTTCTCTATGATTGGTGGACACTCATCCTTTAAATTTTATTTTTTCTTAATCTCTGACCCTTCCCCTTACATTTTCCAAAATTTGAAACATTTCTGTCGCATTGGAATTTATTCTCAACATGCCAAAATATGCTTTCAGTTGCTTACAGTTAACAGACACATGTCTGCTAGTGAGCCGCCTTTTTATCATTAACAATCAATTTTTAACAATCAGATGTCTACAATGGGATGATCTACTGTTACTTGGCAGCGATACACTAGCGTGTGTCTAGATATATTTCAGTCCAATTTGATGCAAACAGGTTTTTATAGTGTCGTCATATAAAAGACACGACCAACTTAGTAAAGCCTAATTACGTCAATTTAGGTTAATTTGATAGGTAAAACGAGGTCTGTTAAATCTAGCAGTTTTATAAATTAAACCGACAATTCCACAATATATGAGTAAAATAGGCTATGAGACAGTCCTATTTAATTTAAACGAATTTTCTTAGTTCAATGGATAATTCCCAGTCAAGAGTTAATTATAATAATAACACTTTTCCACACTGAACATGGATGGTGGACAGAAGGGGTGTGAGCCACTGACACCGCACCAATTTTCAGTCAATCCTAAACAAATCTATTTAAGCTAATGAGGGAAGATGCCTAAACTGCTTTAAAGTCGCAATTATAGAAAGAAATAACATTTAAATAAAAAAAATCAATAAACAGATAACTGTTTCATTGTCAACATATTTATTTTTCACTATTATCACTATCATTACAAACTACTACTATCATTACCTCTGCCATTATCATTAAAACATTACAAAACACTGTTAACATAGAGTTTGAGGACACTCGTTACTCAAAACTGCGTACCAAGTCAAACAAGTTTCAACAAACGAAAGTTAAAATAATATATACTAATAGCTTTTTACTGTTAACAAATTTCTTCTCCAGTTGTAGTGTGTGAAATGTCATATTGAATTTTAAACTAGTACCATAAAGTGCTTTAAAATTATGTGCTTGGGATGTGGGCAGAAGGTATATTAGTAGTGGACGAATAAGATGTTAGTCACCTACCTACAATCCTTTGCTATAGCATGGTCAATATTACATGACCTTCTTCAGGCTAAAATTTGAAGTAATATTTTAGCGACCTCCCTACACGGCACACCTAGAGACCTTTTCGAAAGGCCCGATGCGGCGACATGCCTATGTCTAGGTTGAAGGTAGCTCATCGTATAGTGTGGTATCATGTAGCATACCATGTTGGGGACCTGCCTGCAACTAAAATAGCTTTTCGTAGTAAGGGTTTCTAAAAATTATTTATTTTCACACTATTCAGGAACCTTCCCATCAGTTTATCGATACTCGTAACATGTTGTAGAGCTTGGACCATTCAGAAAACGAAATTTGTAACAACGTAATCACCGCTATTTTTTTAGGGTCGTAATTCTGACGAAGTGCACTTGTGTGTCTTTTTTTGTAAATCGTATCTGATCTGTTTCTTGTTTCTGAGACGTAGCGATTTCATCTTGAGATCCAACAAGAATTTCATTTCGTTTCTGCTGTTAAGTTTGGATAATCCCAACATTATTGTAAGCAGCTGTTTTTCGTGTACGTACAGCTCCAACTGTTCAATTAACATTACTGTGACAATTTTGATGTACGGCTCGTAGACCCGTTTTGAACTCGGATCCAAAATGCTTCTATATGGACCCACTTCTCTACTTTCCCAACCTTTCCACGCTAACGTATTTTCTTTTTCGTCTTATGCTGTGATTGCACTGATCAAGGATCCACTGATCCACTGATCAAGGATTGACCTGCTAATCTTTTCACGCAGTGGTTATAGGTTTCAACTCGGTGGTAAACCCGGCATGTTATTTAAAACGAGAGTTAGTCTGCTTTCAATCGTGACATTGAGGTATTTACTCAACATGAAATAACCTCTATTAGTTTCCGTAATGAGAATTAATTTTACAGTCTGTTCTGTAATAAAAAAAATAATTATTGAAACGTTTATGAAAATTATTATAAAATTTACAAAAAAAAACATTATTCCAACGATTTTAGTACACTATTACATCTCAACAACCAAGCCGACTGCCGTTCCTTAGCAGCACTCCATCTCTTTTCCTCTTCCTCATAAGCCAGCCTTCTTTTTCTCTCTTCGCTCTCGCGCCAAGGTTATTTCTCATTGAACTCCAATTTCAACTAGTTCGTCATTTTTGCTCGTCTTTCTTTTTCGGGTTTTTCTTTTTTTTCTCTTTTCATCAGTGAATCCTGCCTGCCTCTTCGTATCGGCTAGGTTTTTTTTATCTTTGCTATCTTTTTCCGCTCATCCGAATTTTGCAACTTCATCCGTCTGCTCTCCAACATCCACACTCTTTTTGTCTCGGCTGCGCTAGCCTTGGTATTTGAAAGTTAGTATATCCTTTGCTCCGATTCCTCCTCCTTTCCACCAATTCTATGTTTCATTCAACACTAATTACAGTGTCTGAGTCCCATGAAGATACTGACACATCATCTTCAGGTATCAAAGAGGGATCGGTATAATAATAACCAACCACGCCATGAGAAATACATTTGCTGCAGCAATGTCCGATGGACAAAGTTTTGACTTCGCTTAAGATGAATATTTCGTCGTTGTAAGCCGATAGTTAGCATTTATTCACCTCGATCGCATCAAGTTGGTGGAGCTGTCGCTTCAAATCTTCATTCCGGAACTTTTCGGTTTAGATCCATGTGTGCCAACCTGTAATTTTCGGGGTTCAAAGTTATTGCTGGATCTAGAAGTCATTCTATACTCTTCGTGGTTCAAATGTTTTTTTCACGAAACTCTTGGAGATTCATTTTGCCTGTTTCGTTTTCGCTTTGGAGGTCTTAGTGGAGTGGCATAGGTCCAAAATATGTTTTTTTTTTTAATTTCTTTTGAGCCTTAAGTCAGCCGAAGCAATTTAATGCTTGTAAGGCTGAACCCGCTTAATTTGGAACATTACCAGACTTTTTTAGAGACGAAGAAATATCTGGTAAAGGGATGTGCCAACCCGGGGATTCGATCCGGGAAACTTACGATCATCACCGGGGCCGAAAGATTGTCCAGAATTGGCCAGAATAGTTCCTATAGCCGCTGAAGGAGCATGGTAGCCTCTCACACTTCCCTGGCCGGTAGTCTGGAATTGTGCATTTTGTGATACAAGCAAAAGATTTGACACAGACATAGGCCGATATAGTACATAATGATTTGGATATGGGGGCATCGTGAAAATGAAATATTTTCAAGATGGCAGAGAAAATGGCAGCAGAAACTGCTGAAAATTAGTTTAATGACTATAGGGTATGACTTTTGGTTTCAAATGAAAGCCTTTATTACTAACAAAAACGTCAAGTGTGTCGTAAAAAGGGGGTTATGTGATTGAAGTTTCACTTTACTTGTTAAAATGTACACGAATAAAATTTGGATGATTTTTAATTGAAGTAATCAAATGTACAATTGAGAAAATTGCATCTGTTAAAGTGCTGTTGTGCTTTACGTTTTAAATATATGATTCGTAAAGCACAACAGCACTTAAACAGATGCAATTTTCTCAATTGTACATTTGATTATTTCAGTTAAAAATCATTCAAAATTTTATCCGTGTACATTTTAACAAGTGCAACTTCAACCATATAACCCCCCTTTTTACGGCACACTTGACGTTTTTGTTGTAATCCGTGTACCTTTTGTACGGCTATGGCGTCAGCTACAAAGGTTTATGCATGCATTGTTTATGCATGCAATGTTGCTGGCCACTGCTCTGAAACTCAGCTCTGAAAGCATGCATTTACGAAATAAATACGCCATTCTATCGTTTCTAGCTGCCAATTTCGAGACCGCCCTCAAAATTAACAACGTAGCTTAGTTTGGTTTAAATCTATATGCGTTTAGCTGAAACACGGATTCTTTCATAATTATTTATTTATTTGCTCTTCAACAATCAACTTTTTAACAAAGACATAACAAGTGCACGAAGAATGGATCTGGATTTTGCTGAGTGGCATTGTTCCCTAATTACAATAGTTAAAACAATGTAAAACAATCAAAATGATCGTTCAGGGACCCGTAACTCCGAAGTGGATCGACCAATCGAAAAAATGGTTTCTCAGAGAATGAAGCCCAGGGAAATTTCTGACTAAAATCATGTTTCAGATTTTAGGTAGGTGCAGTAGTTTTTTTCTGAAACCGTGTCACACAAGAAGAAGAAGAACAACAACAACAACAAGTGAACAGTTTTCAAATTCACGTGTGGCTCCCTACTTTTACTCTTGCACGGAAATGCATAAAAGTTGATATAAAGTTGGGAAAAGTTGATATCTACTATCTGGCCACGTTTGATCGAAATGTAGTGAATAGAAACGGAGAAATTAATAGTTTTAGTTTTGCTGGAGAGAGGACTTCAATCATCAATATGATATTGTACATATTACTTCACTAATGCGAAATAATGTTTGTTGTACTACCTGACTACAGATGTCATAAGAAAAAACTTAATATTTTGTGGGTAATGGACATAAATGCCGAACCAAATTCTAACCATATATATATAATACAATAAACTGAGACACACAAATGTTGCAAGCAGGTCTACGTTATCTACTATTACACTAGTATGTGCATAATATGTTTACACCAGTCTTAAATCCTATTACGTGCTCTGTCACATACGCACAATGGCGAGCATGCCATCTCAGCTTTTCTGGCTGTTGCTGCCCTCTGCGCAGTCCTTCTTGCATTTGCATGAGACCAGGTCTTTGCTTGTATTTGATGCTTCTGGCAGAATCGTCCAATACGGCTCGTACAAGCCACAGTCTGTCTTGATCCAGACCCAGCTGGTTGGTGCAGGGAGCTCACGGAATGAACTAGTGTCTTTTTCCATACATGACCTCCTTGGTACATAACCCTCTTAACATTCCATTCTAGAGCTGCCTTTGTTGACAGAATCAAGCTAACGTTGTTCTCCTTTGCAAACAGCTTCTTTCGAGCTATGTCTACGGTATGTCTAAGAATACTCTTGTTTTATCGTACAGACGGATGATAAACCTTTCAATACAAGACTTTGACCTCTTCTGGTAAGGCGCTAGGTGCAGAGGAAACCTTCACGAGTACACCAGTCAATTCTGGGTAGACAGCCCAGATCGCCATGCACTCTTCTTACCATGATCATGAAAGCTGGCACGCTGTCACACTCAGTCAGAGCGTGAAACATGAGCTATGAAAGAGTCTTCTGTAGTCCAATCCCTGCTGCAATTTTGTGGGCAGGTAAGGAGCGAAAGTTGTTTTCGACACCACGACGTCTGTGTCAACCGTCCAAGTTATGATCTTGTGGTGGCAATATTGTGCAGCATGCGATGCATGCTGGAACATACGACTGTCAGTTTCCTCATGGTTGCATGGAGCGATTGATGCCACATCTTCTACTGGAGGCTTGCTGAAAACTCTTTATCTATCAGTGATGAAAAGCTGTCGTTCCTCTTTGTCGTTTAATACTGGATGGCAGCTTGCGACCCAGTATTACCCAGTGGTACCCGAAGAACTCCATCTTGTTTTCATCGACTGGAAGGAACCTCAGCCAATTTACGGATATGGCTGATCGTGCAATAACATTCTTCGTCCCTCTTTTTCTCACTGTGTTCTAGCCATTTCTTTCAGTGAATCCTTAATGTAAGTGCCCCATGCTAGATCCAACCGTTTCACATTTTACAGCTTTGATGAAAGATAGGGTATGAATATGTTACATGCATACTCATATATTCCAAAATAAAAATTTAATATAAATATAAAATACTTATATATTCCAAAAATAAAAAAATAAATAAACATAAAAGAAGTGAAATATACTAAAAGAAAAGAATGGATTACAAATGAACTAATAACAAGAATAAATAATAAAAATAAATTATGGGAGAAAAATAAAACACTGAACACTGAACAATGAACTAATACGTAGATATAAAAATAAAAAATAAACTAATAAATAAAAAAATAAAAGAATTTAAAGAAAATTTCTTTCAGAAAAAATTGGGAAACTTGTATAATAAGAAAAAACCAACTATATGGGACACAATACATGAAATTTGCAATAAAAGGAAAACTAAATAAACCGATGATGAAATTGTGAAAAATTTTAAGGAAAATACAGTAGAAGAAATAGTAAACAACTTTAATATAAATTTTAATAAACAGGTGCAAGAAATTAACAAAAGAATAAAAAGGAACATGAATTATACAAAAACGGTAATTTCTGTAAACATCTTTAAAAAAAAAGATAAATATAGGAAGGAAACTAAGAAAACAATGTACATGGATAATGCAAATGAAAATGAAATAAAAAATATAATATTGGAACAAAAAAATACTAAAGCAACAGGAATCGACAAAATACAAACTGAACATTTGAAGGAGTCAAAGAATAATACATCAATAGCAATTTGTAAACTAATAAACGCTATGATTAAAAAAGAAACTTGGCCTGAAATGTTAAAAATACAAATTATAAAACCAACATACAAGAAAGGAGAAAAAAAGGATCTAAACAACTATAGACCTATAGCTTTACTGTCAATAATAGATAAAGTACTTGAAAAATTTGTTGCAAATAAAATAAGAAATTTTCTGGATGTAAACAAAATTTTATCACCACTGCAGTATGGATACACAAAAAATAGAAATACAACTGAATTATTATCAAAAGTTAATGAATTAATTACAAGAGGTTTAAATGAATGTAAATATGTGGGAATAATACTGGTGGACTTACAGAAAGCATTTGATACGTTTGATCAAAAGATATTATTACAAAAAATTAATGTTACAACCTAGGATTAAGAGGGAAAATATACAACTTACTGAAAATTTACCTAAATAACAAGAAGACAATAGTACAGCTAAAAGATACATATAGCAACACAAAAATGGTTAATGATGGAATACCACAGGGCTCAGTACTAGGACCACTTTTATATTTAATTTATAGAAATGATATTAGTAGAAATGTACAAAAAAACAAACATTTTTCTCTTTGCAGATGATACTGTTCTAATTTCAATAAATACTAAATATGATGAAATGATGAAAAATCTACAATATGACTTTAACATACTAAATGCCTACTTTATAGAAATGAACTCTACATTAGTAAGGAAAAAACTATTCAAATGGACATATCAGTACCAAAAATGAAAAACACAAAAGAAATATGGATAATAAAACATTATGGAAATTGTAAAAAGAACATTTTGCCGGCCCCCAGGCTGGCCGGCTAAAAATGGTTTCTTTTTGCCTAAAACATACTTAACCTGGTAATTTTAGCATTACATTCCTCGAATGTGATGTTCCGCTGGAGGTTTCTTCCGGTTTTAGACGCCTGCTTGCATATCCCACCGCGCATGCGCGGCGCGGTCCTCCCATATAAAAGCGACAACACGCACGCTATTGGCATTCATTTTACTCTCAATGTGTCAGGCGGTGACTCCAGAGGGAAGGCAGGGCGGGAGTTAAGGTTAAGTATGTTTTAGGCAAAAAGAAACCATTTTTAGCCGGCCAGCATGGGGGCCGGCAAAATGTTCTTTCTTTATTGCCAAAACATCTTAACCTGGTAATTTTAGCATTATTAGTTGACCTCGTCAAAGTTGGTGGCGGGCACCGTCTGCACGAGCACCCCGGGATGCAAGCAGGCTTTCTCCCATGAATTTTATATCTGCAGGAGAAAAATTCGCACATTATTCAGAACAATTTGGGCTAACAGGAATTTGGTCTCTTTCGTGGGAATTGGTGATCCTGAAAAGGGCCGTTGTTTGAGGGTCTTGTTTCTAGGTGGATGGATCTTGCTTCCCACATGGATCTTGCTTCTGCTTCGTTCTGAGTGCTTAAGGGGGTTTGACCACATATCTGGCTGCGACGATCGGTCCCAGTCGGTGTAGTCCGGCTTCATCCTTCGTCATATCCCTTAGGTTGTGGGATGTGAAGGTAGATTGGTGGCGCCACGATGCTGCTGCTAGGATTTCTTTGATTGGCGTGGCATTGTGGTGGGCCCAAGATATGCAGATAGCTCTTACTTCGTGCATCGCTATCCTCATGCTTTTACTCAATTCGTGTTTGTCGTAAGCTGCGTCGATTGTTTTCTTGATCCAGAGTGACACCATGGCGGCTGTCGGTTGGAGGTCCACTGGGAGGAAGAGTTGGTTCCTGCCTCTCCGTATGTCATCGTGTTGAGTGCGGCCAAGGTAGAAGCGGAGAGCTCTGACCGGGCAGAGGAGGCGTTTGGGTTCGTTTCTGGTTAGGTTCGAGAGGGCAGGGAATGTTATTGGTTTCGAGGGCTCGGATGGTTTTTTGAGTTTTCGCTCTGAAGGATGCTCTTGGGAAGAATGTGACTGATGAGAATTCGGGCCGAAGATGCAGAATGCCGGGTCTGCCGAAAGGGCTTGGATTTCGGAGCATCTTAGACTTGCTGCTAGTGTTACGAGGAAGACAGTCTTGCAGGTCATGAGGTGGAGTGAGCTGTCTTGCATGGGTTCATAGGGGTTCTCCATTAGTGATTGTAATACCATGGAAAGGTCCCAGTCGGTGACGGAACGTCTTGTAGTAGGTCGGTCGTTTTCGTATGAGCGCAGTAAAGCAGAAATCCGATAGTCTTCAAGTAGGGCGGTGCGACCGGCAGTTTTGAGGACGGAGTTTAATGCAGACTGATAGACGAGGATGGTGGAGCCTTTGTGGCTGGTCGGTCTGCTGGTGTGGGAACGTCGGACGAAAGCCGTGTTTTATTATCGACAGAATTTCCAGGTTGGTGGTTAATTTTTTATCAGGTCGGGAGAAAGAGGTGTAATCTGGCCCCGACCGGGAGGCCAGCAAGGTGCTGGGCGTCATTGTTGATTTTTCTGTTGCATTCTTCTACCCCCGGGGAATGAGAATCGGCTCCTTCGGTCGGGGTAGCGGTGTGCTTCTGTTGGAAGCATCAGCCGGGGCGGCAGCGAGGAGCTTCGGAACAAAAGGGCTGCTTCGTTGTTGAGGAGCGGCAGTGTCATCCGGGCGTTGGCCGGGGCGGGGGCGAGGAGCGTCGGAACGAAAGGGCTGCTGGATTCGTTGTTGAGGAGTGGCAGTTGTCGTCCGGGCGGTTAGAGGGTGATGCCGTGTTTTTGTGCCAGTCGTCGGAGGGGTGAAGGTTGGCTTGTCTGTTCCACGAGAACGGGCGGTTTGAGGGCATAGATTAATTTTGCGGCATTGGTTTCTTTGAGACATCAAGGTGGAAAGGGAGTGTCGGGATCTGACTCCGAAAGAGAGTCTCAGATTCGTGGATCGGTTGATTTCTCAGGCGGTGTCGTGGGGAGAAGTTCAAGTTGTTTGCCGACGACAGGGCAAAGTCGCGAAGGAGGAGGGTGTTATTGAACAGTGCTCTTGTCGCCCAGTTCATGGCGTGATAAGTGGCGAAGTTGGCCTTTTGGAAGAGTTGGGAAATCAGGGACGGCAAGTTCTTGAGCTCTTCAGGAGGATTGTTGGACGACAACTTCTCACATAGGGCGTTGGTAGCCGTGTGTAAGACATCAGCTTGGGAGGCCGCCCGCAGGCTTAGCCGTAGACATTTGTCGTTCTCGTACGGTACGAAGGTTAGAATGTCTGCTCTCTTGGGTATGGACATCGAAGTGCCGAAGTCCATTTTGATTTCGCTGCAAATGAATACGCATTCCGGGTAGGTTTCGAAATTGAGGAGATGTGCGGCGCCGTCACCAAAGGATCTAAAGAAGCCGTTTTCACGGGCAGGACGTGGCATCGGGGGTTCCGTGTCGAGATGAAGAGGGTCGACTTTGCCTAGAATGGAGCCTTCGTTGCAGAGTAGACATGTTAGGAGTGTCGTTGACTGACCCAGGAGGCAGCGGGGTTTGGTGTCCCTATCCCTGGAGGCGAATACAAGGCCTGTCGTTAGGCCACGGTTGATGACGGGAGCATCCGGTGCCTTTGAGGGCTTGAACAGGAAGCAATCCGGGACCGTCTGCTCGACAGTCTTTAGAAGGGCTGCGAGCGACAGGGTGGTTTTGTCAGGAGTGTCGTCCAGGAACCTGATGCGTTTCTCGGCTGTAGGGGCAGGTGACAGTGGGTGGTGCGATGACAGTGTGTCGTCCAGCTTGCGCTTGGGTACCGAGGCCGGCAGAAAAGAAGCGGCACGCCTGTGCCCTTCGTGGCTAGGGGTGGATGCAACCCAGTCAATGGTGCGGGCCTTTCGTACCGATGACGTGCAGGAGGTTGATCTGCATGTGGCGGACAGTGTTGTGTACGATTTCTCGTACTACACTGCGGCTGATGCTTAGGCCTATCTGGGAGGAATTGGACGACAGGTCGAGCGGCGAGTTTCGTTCCGGAGAATGGGCGAGTGTCGCCCGGCGAAGACAAGTAGCAAGAGGTGCAACCGTCTTAGTTCACTCAAAGCGTGGATTCTAGCCACGAATGAGACTAGCAGCACTGGACAGCAACTGTTGTCTTGATTTTCGCTCGAGACGTGGGGTCAACCACGGTCGAGACAAGCAGCAAGAGATGCAAACGGCTTCCGTCTTGGGTCGTTCAAAACGTGGGTAATTTCTAACCACGAGTGAGACAAGCAGCAGTGGACAGCAACTGTTGTCTTGATTTTCGCTCGAGACGTGGGGTCAACCATGGTCGAGACAAGCAGCAAGAGATGCAAACGGCTTCCGTTTTATTCTTCACTGAAACGTGGGCTTTAGCCACGAATGAGACGAGCAGCAGTGGATAGCAACTGTATTTTCGCTCGAGACGTGAGGTTAGCCACGGTTGAGACAAGCAGCAAGAGGTGTAGACGGCATCCGTCTTGGTTGTTCACTCAAAACGTGGCATTTAGCAACGAGTGAGACGAGCAGCAGTGGGCAGCAAGTGTTGACTTGATTTTCACTCGAGACTTGGGGTCAGCCACCAACAAGACGAGCGGCAGTAGATGTAGACGGCTTCCGTGTTGGTTCTTCACTCGAAACGTGGCATTTAGCCACGAGTGAGACGCGTCGTAGTGGACAGCAACAGTGTGGCACTTCACTCGAACAAGGTCATGAGTCTTGACTCAGTTGTATGAAAACTTGATTATGATGACATCTTGTAACTAAAACTCGGTAGTAAATACAATCGTTGCCGGAACAATCGAAACCGAGAACGAGGGTAAGTGAGACGGGTTGCCTGCAACACGTTACATCCGGGGATCTGGTGCGGGAAGCGGCTGAAGGGCTTGAGCTTCGTCGAGGCGTTTGTGGCGGGCCGACAGTGATGCGTTGCATGCTCCCCAAACGACAGAGACGTGTCGTCGGCTGTTTCGTCCGGGGAATGAATTCTTTCCCCCGCCATGGGGGTGGGAGCGGCAGGTGTCGTCGGTGGGCCGACCGTGAAGTGTCGTACTATCTATGAGCGACAGAGAGTGTTGTCGGTGTCGTCCGGGAAATAAATTCATGGCAGCCAGGGCGGGCGGCAGAGGATGACGCGACGACAGTGTGTCGTCCGACTTGCGCTTGGGTGCCGAGGCCGGCGGATGGGAAGCGGCACGCCTGTGCCCTTCGTGGCTAGAAGTAGATGCGACCCAGTCCTGGGTGCAGGCCTTTCGTACCAATGACGTGCAGGAGGGAGGCGGCATCGGGTTGGTCTGCAGGTGGTGGACAGTGTCGTGTACGATTTCCCATACGACACTACGGCTGACGCTTAGGCCTATCCAGGAGGAGTTGGACGACAGATCGAGCGGCGAGTTTCGTTCCGGAGAATGGGGGAGAGTCGCCCGTCAGAGGTTGCGCTTGGTGGCCCGGTAGGAGTCTCTGGCGACTTGAAGGTCTTGTCGAAGCGACGACAGATCCAGTGGGGCGAGGAGCGGCAAGCGCTGGCCCGGGAGGAGCGGAGAGTCAGGCGATGCGACATCAGGCATGGCGTTGGTGGGTGTCGTGCGGGAAGGCATGACGAGGTCGAGGGCGGATGCCCAACGACGGCCAAGATCAAAGTGAGCAAGAACACGAGGACGAGCGGCGGGCGAAGGGTGGGCTTCTAAGCGTTGTCCATCTTCAGGAAGAATCCAATTTTCCAAACGACAGTCGGGGAACCGGGGAGCGAGGTGGCGTGGAGACACCTCTGGAGGAAAATGAATGCCGATAGCGGAGCTGTCACTTTTATATGGGAGGACCGCGCCGTGCATGCGCGGTGGGATATGCAAGCAGGCAACTACAAACTGGAAGAAACCTCCAGGGAAACATCACATTCGAGGAATGTAATGCTGAAATTACCAGGTTAAGATGTTTTGGCAATAAAGAAATTTAAACTTAGGACTAATAGAAAGTAAATGTAGTGAAGAATGCAGGAAACTGGAAAAAAAGAAAACAGCAAAATATTTACGCTTAACATTAGATGAATTTTGGAATTTTAAAGAACACATAATTAGAATTATAAAAAAAATTAAGACAATTGATACCAAAATTATATAAATTGAAAAATATTTTAAATATAAAACAAAAAAAAAATGATATGTGAAGCGTGGATAAAGAGTATGCTAAGCTGTGGAATAGAAATTTATGGTCATCAGAATACATTATACAAATATTACAGAAAGTACAAATTAATTAATTACAGTAATGTTTGGAAAAAAGATAATGATAAAAAAAGCTATTGAACTATACAAAGAATGTGAAATATTAAAAGTAAAGGAACTTTACAAATATATAATAATAACAAAAAATTGTTATAGTAATGCATTCAAAGTAACCACAAAAAATGTAGACAAAATAAGAGTAGGAAAAAGAAGATATGAAATGCCAAGCTGGAATAATGCATATGGGAAAAGAGGAAAAACGTATTATATACCGCATTTATTTAATGAAATGCCAGAAAATATGCTAACACATGTAAACATGAAAGAAGTACGGATAAATTTTAAAAAATACCTAATGATTAATCAGTTAGATACGTATTATAAGTCCAGTGAGAAACGCCGATAATTTATGAATACCTAAAAGTAATATATATTTTGTGTTGTATTTAGTGTATGTATTATTTATTGTTTTATTATTAACCATGAATTGTAAAAGAAAAAGATGATGTAATATCTCATACAAGCTTTCTATAAGCTTCGAGAATTGCTTGCAATAAAAAAACTTATTATTATTATTATCGAAGTTATTAGTGGCAGATGGCTTCAACATGTTTATGATTGCTGCTCCATCAAGAACTAGACATGTTACGGCAGGAGCGTCTTGTTGTGCTTTGGCAACATAGTCAAGGTACGTGAGGAGGTCATATTTTGCTCTGGTCAGACAATGCAGGAGGGCATGACTAATTCTCGTGGTGAAAGAATTCATGTAGGTTTTCAACCCTGGCCTCACAGCCCATTCACAGACACGTGAAAAGGCCTACATCATTTTTCAGAGCGGCAACTTGTTGATTCCCCTTCCTTGAAGTGTTTTGGTGGGGGTTCGTGAAATCCTTCAATTTGTTTCGAGGAATGACATCGCCAATGGGCTTAGTTTCGTTTGGCCAAACAGTCGCTTATGAAGGCCATGAACTGTGCCTGGCCAATTAGCTTGGCCTTCCTGATAGACCACTGAACGACCACTGAACGACCACTGCAGATCCTGTAATTTCCTTTTGTGTCAAGCATAAGAAGGTCGATGCTTTCCTCCTCAAAAGGATATCCAAAGTCTTCTAACACGTCTATGAGTAAGATTAAGTCTTTGGAGAATGCAGTGTGCACACTCGCTATCATGGATACGTGCATCAACTTGCTTTCCTCCATACTGATAGCTATCTTGGAACTTTTTTTACTGGTAACCTCTGGTCCAGGCTGCATTCAACGTTGTAGGGTGCTTGGGTTGTCAGTAAGACCTACAGCTTCACCATCGCCCTTTATGAGGGCATTCTTCAGCTCGTGTGCCTGGTGAATAAGTATTATAGAGAAAACCTACCTCATCCTTTGAACGTTGAAATGACCAGCATTGAATTTGGCTGCTACAACTGGGTGTTCTGCTGCCAGTGCAGACATACCCCTCACGTGAACAGTTATCCACCTTGCATAGTTTGTATGAACCAGGGTATGAAACTCGGGAACGAGTTCTGTCAGGGCGTCAACGTACCCCGAGAAGGATGTCTGGAGTAGGGAACGAAAATAGACGAAAATCAGCAGCTACAGTTCGAGAACGATTACCCAGCACTGAAACTGAGGATAGGCACGTCCTCTTTGATCAGACTACCATTTACAGGTTACTGCATCATCAAGATGTCTTGCACAGTTATGTTCATATGCTCTTCTTTGCAATCATCACAAAATAATGGAGTTAGGCGACATAGCAGACCAAGTTGGCCGCCATCTTGAAACAAATTACATTTCATCATGCCTTTATATCACAATTACTACAAAATGTAAGCAATTGCGATCATATGTGAATGCATGCAAATATTTGACATCTAAGTTGATGGTTTAAAAGCATTTCAACTCTTCCCTCACCATTTTGGGCACCATCTTGGCCGACATCTTAGAATGATAATTCTCATGGTGCCTCCATACCCAGATTTGTTTGTAATGTATTGGTCCTCGTCTGAGCAAAGTTTGATGCTTTTATCAAAAACGCACAATCTGGTTGCTATGCCGCCATACTATCAGGAGCCTATAGAAAACAACCTATAGGCTCCCGCTACTATCTTAAACAAATACATGTTGTGGTGCAATCCA
>JAHWFP010149833.1:0-14599 GCA_023313725.1 Lithobius niger
AATAATTATTTATTACTTAAAGGTATTTTATACATACAGGAAAAGGGAAATATGAAGACAGCTTAAAAATTTGAAGGCTTTTTGGGGATAGTTTAAAATTTGTATTACCTCGCCATTTCGTCACGTTTTCATTTGAATAGTCATCGCTTTTTCAGTTTGCTAACCTAATAATAACGGAAATACTTCAGTTTTGTTCATGACGTGATTGTAACAACAACGTATTGTGACTGTTAAGGTCAAAGGTCTTTCTCGGTTATTAATAGGTACTTGAATACAGGGTTAAGGCTTGTTGCTAATGCTAACTCCCATTCTAATCCTTGAACTCCAACCTAGAAAGTGCTAGACTTTCTATCGGTCCAATTTAACTTGAATTCTTTCCGAAAACTTTCCATCAATTTTTATCTTTAGCTTTCCTTTTCAATATGAATTCGATTCTAACATAGAAGTGTAATCAATAAGTATAAATTCTACTAAAAAGTTCTACTACAAACACTACGTATATCTGATAACCCCACGTTCCCAACCACGGGCGCAACCTAGGGACCCTCCCACAGATTCTCACACTTGATCTCTCCTCCTCCCACGTGATGACCCTATCGGAATGTGTAAATCCTTCTAAAAAGCATGCAAATACTACATAAATCTGGTAATTCCATCGGATGAGCCCTTGAGCCCTCTCCCATAGGACCTCACCCCATGCTTCCTCCCTCCAAGAGACCCACCTTTCCAAGGGGGGGGGGGAGATGAGGCTTAATGGCGCGTCGACAGCTTGGTCATTAGCACCAACCTCAGTCACAGTGCAGTGGTCCGGGTTGCCACTGCACCACACATTACAGAGATATTATTCAAACCTCCTGCAAAAACTGAAAAACACCGGACAGGAGGACGGACTTATCACCCAATTGACGCACAATGTCATGCGGAAGATGGAAACGACGACGAAAACCATCAAGATGGCAACAATCAACAAGGAAGTGCCGGACCGTAAGTGGCCGCCGACACCAATAACATTCAGGAGGGTCAACCCCCCGCAAAAGGAAACAGTAAGTCGAGTGTGACCAATGCGCAAACGGGCCAACACCACCTCCTCACAGCGACTGCGGCGACACGCCGAGTGCCATTCCTCAACAGTGCCTTTAATAGCTCGTAATTTATTGCCGTCCTGTCCATCCCACGAGGCTTGCCAAAAAGCGTGTAACCTCAGACGCAGAGTTGGAAAAGCGTCCGAGGGAACAAGGCTGAGATCCCTTCCGAGAGGGCCAGAAAGGGCCCCTTTTGCTGCAGAATCCGCTTTCCAAGGGCTGCTCTGCATCGAGAAATATAAATTCCACGAAAAGCATGTAAATACTACGTAAATCGGGTGGCTCCACGGCACTCCTGGGACCTCGGCCCACGGAACATCACCCGACAGACTACGCCTCACTGGACCCCCGCCGCCCACGGTACCCCCCCCCCCCAAAAAAAAAAATAAAAAAATTAAAAAAGTGTCAAAAACAACAAATCATGAGTGCCGACGAGGGGGGGGGGGGAGGAGATGAGGCTTAATGGCGCGTCGACAGCTTGGTCATTAGCGCCAACCTCAGTCACAGTGCAGTGGTCCGGGCGACGAAGGATACTACATGCTAAGTCATTATGTCGAGATGGTCATTCCATCCGCACAGGTTAATGATGATGATGTCATCTTTAAACGCCGAGGTAATACTATGAAAATGAGTTACAAAGACTGTCCAGTCCTGTTTCATTACCACAAGATGGTCAACGAATGAGTTGAGTTACGGTAGGTGAGTGAGAAATATGAAGTGGAGGGGCCATACAATACCGTAATTCTGAGTAGAGAGAAAAAAAACTTCACGTCCGGTTTAATGGTGACGATACCCCCAGGTTCACATTTCCGACTGCAACCTCACCACAATGTTTCAGCTTGCGTACAGTGAGTGGTGCGAATTCTACAAACGCATGTTGGATGAGCATTCCACCGTGTGGAATATGGAGCAACGTATCGGAACAACGTATATTTTTATCTGCTATACCAGCAAGTTGGCCGTCCTTTGCTGGGCCTAAGTATTTCTATTTCATCTCCCCCAGTATGTCGGACGTCATTCGTTGGGCCAATGTATTTCTTTTCCTGCTCCTTCAATGTGTCGGTCGTACTTCGTTGGACGAACGTATTTCTTTATCTGCTGAACCAGTAAATTGGCCGTCCTTCGCTGGGCCAACATATTTGTATTTCATCTCCACCAGTATGATGGGCGTCATTCGTTGAACCTATGTATTTCTTTTGCTGCTCCTTCAATATGTTGGCCGTACTCCGTTGGACGAACGTATTTCTTTATCTGCTGTACCAGTAAGTTGGCCGTCCTTCGCTGGGCAAATGTATTTCTTTTTCTGCTTTACCGATGTAGGGGCCGTTATTTGTTGGGCCAACGTGTTTCGTTTTATGCTGCACAAGTTTGTTGGACGTCCTTCATGGACCAAGTATTTTCTTTTAACGCAACTAAAGTTTAGTGCTGGTTTAAATAAGTATTCAACCTAAATAGAATTGTTTAACGATACGTAGCATTACGTTCAGTTTAAATAATTATTCTATGTTTAACCATAAGTAACGTTACTTTCGGTTAGAGTAGCGTAAGTTAGGTTTTAAGATAGACTCGAGTGTATGACGGTATTGGTCTTTTGTACTCAAATAAACAAACAAACAAACGTTACTTTGAATAGCTTTGATCGTTCTTAATGTTAAGCAGTACATATGGACATGCCTCAAATTGTAATTTTCCTTTGGCGTAATTATAAAATCTTAGTTTTGTTTACTGTATTATTTACTTTTACATTTTCATAAAACTTGAAACTTCATATTTCTACGATGAAAACTTCAACTCTCCCAGCATTTTAAACGCTGTCTAAGCTGCAGTTTACAAGATGCTCAGGTGGTGTAGTGTGTAACATCTGCAGCTCCAGTTCGGTTGGAACCAGGTTCAAACCTACCTGAAGGCTTTTTTTTAAGAGAAATTTTTATTTAATTGTTGGTTGACAATGGTGCCCGAATGTTGGCGTTATGGAGTCAGAGCAACCACATCTGACTTCGTTAGCCCAATGTTGGCTAATTACTGTCGGCAAGGTTGGGTGATAAACACCGGTCCAACATTACGCCTGTACGTTGGTTCAGCCATTGGTCAATGTGACAAAGTAATGTTGGGCCAACCGTTGGATGCCATCATTGGACCAATGTTTAAAAAGTTGGCGCTGTGATGTTGGCACAACATAGGCACACAAATATTGCCAACATAGGGCCAATACGTTGGCTCGGCGATTGGCCAATGTGACAAAATAATGTTGGGCAAACCGTTGGATGCCAACATTGGACCGATGTTTAAATGTTAGCGCTGTGATTGTTGGGCCAACCATTAGCCAGCTGATCAATGTTACTTGGGTAATGAAGAGGGTACAGTTTATTTGTTATCACAGGAACCTTACTTATTATATACAACATGGTTTAGTGGTAACAACTGTTCATGGAGCTATTCAATTCACAGAGCAAGCTTGGTTGAAGCCCATACATCGACTACAACAGAGCTAAGCATTGCCTCTACTACAGATTTTGAATGCAATACCTACAAGTCCTTAAACAACATTCAGAATAATAGAAAGCAGGTGAATGTCAGTCTGACGACCGATGAATCCCAATTTCGTAAGATTCTGCATCAACCCACCGTTGAATGTTTTTTAACATTTTAGCTCCAGAACTGACCATGTTTAAGGTACGTCGTAGAAAAGTTTTACTGAATCATCCTTTCTATATTGGTGTGAGGAATGCTACCTAATAAAGCAATTGACCCACAATTGTCACACACTCATAAACGATTTAATGTTTGGATAAATTGCATGTCTTGTTCAAAATTTAAAGGTAAAACACTTACAAACCAGAGACAGCCAGAGCTGATGGTGTGTCAAATTGGCATCGATTGCTACTCGATGTAAATGGCGACTTGACTCATAATTTTTAAGTGTTTACCTTTTAAAATTTTGAACAAGGCATGCAAGTAATGCCTAAAATTAAATTGTTTGTGAATGTATGACATTTGCGGGTCCATTGTTTATCAGAGTGCAATCCTTAAACTGACCTATATCACTGGAAAATTAATTCTGGTTCAATAATTTCGATTCACTATTGGTTCTACACTTTTGGAGCAATACAAATTGTATATGTATAGGCTTCATTCTAATCATGTGAAATGTAAGGATGGATTGAATACGTACTTGCTGGCATCTGAAATGATTCTTTTATTCACCTATACTTTTACACTTGACTCGTTTGCAGACATGTTGTTGGATATTTCATCTACCTAATCGATCTCATTTTGTACAGTGCATGTATTAAGACGAGTCCCAGCGTTATGAAAGACAAGTGTCCTGGGATGTTTATCGAAACGTTTGTCGGTCTCAAATTTAAACTGTATACTCTTATCTTTTGGGGATAAATGGAAGGAAGTCGGTAAAGGCATCAACAAAAGTATATTACATTCATTCCTCAGAATTTTCTGGAATGTTTGAACGACCATACATATTTTATCGTTCGAGCAAACAGCCGCCTGGAGTTTTAAAACAACATCTAAAATATCACACAAACTAATTATCTCTGAGCACTCAGGATCAAAAGCGTTGGATCGCATCCTGTGGAATTAAAATGGTCGCTTATGGTCATTTTCCTACTACAGTAGATGATCATAGTGTGTGATTTGTGTTTTAGTATGGTTTGTAACTTTCGTTTAATTATGATCTTCAAAACCATCCTGTAATTTCTATAAATACCACATTTAAATTCGTGTCTTAAAGGTCGGAGCGAGCTGTCTCCTATCGAGATTACATCATCTGTTGAGAAATGCAACAGATGTAGCACTGCTATACTTATGTTATTCTGTATATTACTCATTGTCAGTGTATTAATTACATTTGCTGTACTGTTGAAACTATTTACACTAGATTCTCCCAACACTGTCATCGTTTAATATTGAGTATGAGAAATATCTTAGCGAAAGTCACATTGATGAAATATTATGATTAAATATATGTAGGAAAGAATTTGAAGATTTTTGTTGTTGATATCAAGGACCTCAGCATGAACTTCCATGCTCAACGTCAAACTTTGAACTCCTAGAGTTTCGCTCAGAATTGACACAGACCAACGAAATTCGGTATTTGGGGTCGTGTTGCAACTATTTCACTGCATTACAAATTGTAATGACAACAATCGAACCGTCCGGCGTCCACTGTATAGCCATTTGTTGTTGTTGTTCTTGTCCTTGTTGTATTGTTGTTGGAACTCTTTGCCCTCACCTGGAGATCGAACCACTGAACCGATTTTCAAGTTCTATAGCTTAAAATGTAGGTATGGACATGGCCTAGGGTCTTTCGTAGGATATTTTAATGTAACTACAATATTCTTGACACGAAAAGCCAAATGGGCAAAAACATTTGCTCTCACCTAGAGATCGAAGCTATGTTTGTAGAGCTTAAAATGTAGGTATTATCACCGACCAGGGCCTTTTGAATACGATTTTGATGTAACTGCAGTATTCTCGTCGGCAGAGTAATTATTATTGTAGAGCACTGAGCAGAAATCATTAATATTGTTGTTGGGACTCTTTGCGCTCGCCTGGAGATCAAACCACTGAACCGATTTTCAAGTTCTATACCTTAAAACGTAGGTATGGACAAGGCCTAGGGCCTTTCGCATGCTATTTTAATGTAACAACACTATTCTTGACACGGAAAGCCAATTGGGCTAGAATTTTTGCTCTTACGTAGAGATCGAACCAATGAACCGTACAGCTTAAAATGTAGGTATTAACACCGACCAGGGGGCGGCAGGGCCTTTTCAACACGATTTTTGATGTGACTGCAGTATTCTCGTCAATTATTATTGTAGAGCATTGGGCATAAATCTTTAAGTGGAGTAACAAATTTTTGCAAATCGAGCCAAAAACATGAAATTTGGTACACAAGTCTTTCTTAATAGTAAAAATCGAACCATTCATGGACCCATATGAAATACCTCCAAGTGCCTTCAGCGCCTACCAGGGGTTTGGGCAACAAATTCTTACAGCTCAAGCTGAAAACATTAAATTTTGTGCACAAGTCATTCTTAGCAGCGTAAAACGAATCAGCCATGGAAAAGGCTCTCTCATAACAGTTGATTACAGCAAGGTTGATTATACGGTGATTAGAGTATTCTTTTCTGTGTTATGCTTGCTGAAACAAGAAAAAAAGAAGGGATATTAGTTTTTAAAAACGCTTAAGCGTATAAAATACGGATGTAAGCCTTAAAAAAACCTAAAGCCGTAAAGGAACAGATATTAGAAAAAGACATGTAAGCCATCAGCGTCGCAACAATACGTGTAAAAGAAGCTCCAGCTTGTTTTTTGGGTCGCTGGAGATTCTTTTACACGTATTAATAATATAATAATAATAATAATAGAAAGGTTGGTGCAATTGCACGCAGGTCAGGAAAGGACCCCGGAAGGTCGCTAATATCCAGCCTGGAAGTCGTAAGGTAAAACAATGAAATGCATGAAACAGTTGTAGTGAAAGTTAAAAACAGAGATGAAAAGTAAAATTAAAGCTATATACAATTTTAAAAATATGTATAATAATAATAAAAAAAAACACGGCAGAACAGTTTAACCAAAAGCCAATAAAAAAAGTTCACATGAGCATTTACTGATCCAATATGATCAAAACTAAATTAAAAACTCTAACACAACAATAAAAACTTAGCTTCCTATGTAATATTCTGGCCGCTTCAAGAACTCGGTGAAGTTGGACATATTTAACAACTGCTTAAAAATGTTAACGGAGGAGGGTGAAACCGTCTCGTCAGTCAGTGAATTCCATGCTGGGATTAGTCTTACAGCAAAGAAATTTTGTCTACAGTTTAGTCTCGCTTTTGGAAGCATGAGTTTAAATTTGTGGCCCCTTGTCCAGGTTACTGGACTAATTTCAAACAAAGGTAGGTCAACCGATAAGTTACCATGGAGGATGTAAGGCAAGATCCGTCTTCAGTCGACGAAGTTCCAAAGAATCGAGGCAAAGATTTTTAAGACGTTCACAGTACGGTAACTCCCGCATGCCTTGTAGGGACTTTGTAAAACGTTGCTGAACTTTTTCCAAGTGATCAATATCCTTAAGTAGATTGGGAGACCAAACAGGGCTTGCATATTCCAACAGGGAACGGACGAAAACCTTGTATGCCCAGAGTTTGGTGTGTACATTTCCCGAGTTAAAACAGTGCTGAACAATTGCTGATCTACGATTTGCCGCTGATACCACATGATTACAGTGCACAAATGACTTCAGATCAGATGAAAACCAAACACCTAGGTCTTTCACTTCTTTTGTGGTAGGTAAGTGTTCATTTTCGATGGTGTAGGTAAAAGCGTAGTTTTGGACCCCTACATGAAAACTTTTACATTTTGTATATAAGATGGGTAACTACCATTCTTTGGCCCAAGTAGAGACGTATTCAACCTCCGCTTGCAATCTCATACAGTCTTGGGTTTTGATAATAGCCGAGTGAAGCTTTAAATCATCGGCAAATTTTTCGTGTTCTGCATTGTGAGAGTTACACGTCAAATCGTTTAAAAATAGGATAAATAGCAGGGGACCCAGAACAGACCCCCTGTGGTACTCCACTTATTACATCTGATTAGGCAGACTTAGATAGGTCAATAACTACTTGTTGGGTTCTTCCAGTAATGAATGCCCGAATCCAATCTAAAAGTGCTCCACTGAAGCCGGAAACATGGAGTTTATAAAACAGCTTACTATGGACCACCGATTCAAATGCCTTTTGAAAATCGAAAAGAATAACATCTGAAGGCACACCTTGGTCCAGGGCTTCGGTCCACTTATCCAGCATAGCTAGTAGTTGATGAACAGAAGAATGCCCTGGTAAAAAACCATACTGGTCGTTCCTGATAAGCTTGAATGTCTTTATATACTTCATCATTGTCTTGCGTATAATTGTCTCCATTATTTTGCATGGAACTGGAGTAAGTGCAATTGGCCTGTAATTTTTTTTGGATCTGCAGAATTTCCCTTTTTAAAAACAGGTATAACATTTGCCCTGGTCCAAACGCTAGGCAGTCTACCAGTAACCATAGATACTGAAAATATAGTTGCCAATGGAACACAGATTTGAGAGCTGATTTCCTTGTAGAAGTAGGCTGAAAAACCATCTGGTCCAACAGCATGACTCGCTTTAAGGCTACGCAAGACAGAAATGATTCCTTCAGGGGTGAAGACGACATTTGTGCATATTTTGGTTTGTTTCTGAGTGAACTGGAGTGAGTGGAGGAATGGAGCCACTATCAAGAACCCCATTCTGGGAGAAAATAGAATTAAAAACCTCAGCCTTTGCACATTCGTCAGTAATGTAATTTTGGTTTACTTTTAAAGGTGGAATTGATCTGGATATTCCTGTTTGATGGCAAAAGAAACGAAACAGAGAGGCTAGATTTCCTTCTGCTAAAGTTTTACGCTCATGAAAGGTTTTCCAATTTTTAATATTCGCTGAATAAAGTTTTCGGCAGTCATTATAAACTGTCAAGTTCGTGGGAGAACGGTCATTTCTGTATCGCCGCCATAGTTTTGCTTTTTTCTGACCAAGTTTAACAATATTTCTTGGAGTAAGAGGGCCAGTTAGCTTACCCTTTCGTCGAATTTTACTGCATTCTTCCACTTCATCTTTGATTGTGCCAATAAACGTATCCCAGGCATCCTCAACACATGCAGTATTTCCTAGTCTTGTACTCCAACTAACCAAAGCAAGTCTTGGTTTCAATTTTGCAAAGTCAATACAACGTTTACGTAGTGTGTTAGAAAAGGGCTGTATCTGCCGCTGAATTTTAAAAGCCACTATAGTGTGGTCGCTTTGTCCCAAGTGCATATCAACCTCCACATCATAGGCTACTCAGTAGTCATCAGTTAAAATTAAGTCTAAAATATTATCTTCCCTGGTTGGTTTAGTTACTAATTGCGTAAAACCACAGCCTGCAATGTGGTCAAGAAATTTACTATGGATACGATTTTTTGTTCTTTTCTGTGGCCAATCGACAGTAGACAAATTATAATCTCCAAGAACTAAATTTGAGCAAAATGGATTGATGGCAGAATTTATAAAGGAACCCATTTTATTAATAAGAAATTCATTATACCTATCAGGAATATAGCCTACGACAAAGTTTAGTTTAAATATAGGAATTTCAACAGACAATGCCTCAACCTCCTCCGAAATCAAACCAGTCACCAGGTGCAACCCTTTCCGGAAGAAAACCGAGATACCACCTGCCCTGGACCCACGATCTTTTCTAATGGTATCATAGGAGTGACCACCAGTTAATATGGAATCTGTGATGGCAGGAATCAGCTAGGTTTTCACTACAAACAAAACATCATACTCGTTAATAGCCAATAGTAAATGAAAATCAGCCATATTTGCAACCAAACTGCGTGCATTTAAAGTGATGCAATTTAAATTTCTAGTGCTACCCGTAGAAGTACACACCTGTGGATTTTGTTGGGATGGGTTGTATCGCCCAGAAAACGTCCCTGTTAACAATTCATGTTTCCCTGCTTAGTAAGTACCCTAGCAATTTCTTCTTGAAGAACTTGCTTGCCCTTCACTGTCAGGTGTATACCGTCACGGGTCATCAAGCCCCATTCTAACAATAATGATTTGTCAATGGAAACAAAACTACAGTTTGTATTTACACAGAATTGTCTTAACAATTTGACCAAGCTGTCGACGCGCCATTAAGCCTCATCCCCCCCCCCTTAACAATTTGTTAGTCAACACCACGTCTTGGTCAGCATTCTTTTGGTTTCTGAGTAGTCTAGGAAAAAGACCAACAAAACAAACTTGTGCTGAGCTGAAGGCTCTAATGCTTTGATACTTGCAGCCACTGATGATAGATGATCGACAATTTTATGAGGGGGATCTGTGATGATGTTATTTGACCCAGCACAGATAATAACTGAGGGTGACTGTCCTGAGTGTTTAAGTATCTCTGGAATCTTCACAGTTCAATGTTCCAAATTGTTCTGCTTTAGCTCCTGGCAGTGTCCAGGTTTTGGAGTCGGCATGGGTGCTGCCCTTTAAGGTTCTCACATGGGAATCTCCCACAATAATTGTTTGATTGTTCCAAATTGGCCTTGATGAGACATGTGGATTATATTTTCGTGGGCCAGTTGGATTGAATTGATCAACCCTGCCTATGGATTCGGGACTACTGAATATTTGCTTTACGACATCAGGGTTGTTTTGTGAGTGCGTATTTTCCTCTTCTTTGTTTCTGTTGTTATTTTTTTTTTTGCTTCTTTTGCGGGCTCTACTGTCACGACCAACAGTAACAGTAGGGGGATGTACAAAGCTTGTAGAGGTGGTTACACTAGTACACGCCTTGGAAGTGTTCTCTTCAACGGTTGACCTTTCCAGTGACAAATTTTGTGGGGTAACTCCCTGTGTGGTTTTTAGGGCTGGTCGTAACTGGGCAGTGAGATCTACATGAGTTGACAGAAGTTCGAGTGTCCCATTCTTTGCCAGAGAAAGAAGCAATTTGACTTCAATGTTATCATTTTTGCCTACCTGTAGATTTATACGTTTCTTGCAATCACATAGCCCACTAGTAACAAGTTTGTCGTAAAATTCATCAATCTTCAGTACAATTGCGTTTTCGACACTTGTTTGGTGAATTAACAAGTGTGCTTCAAATTTGCTGGCTAAAGATATGCGTTGGTCTAGCTGCTCAGACTGGTTCTTCATTCCAGCAAACAGCCTCGATTCCATTTGTTCCAATGAACTTGTAATATTAGGAGTTAGTTCAGCTGGTGATAAAAAGTCTACCTTTCTCTGCATGGATGGTTTATTTCAAGAAGGTCCAAATCCTTTTCCAAGAATGAACTTTCAAGTGATGACTTGAGTCGCAAAACGGAGTTCGTAAGATGCTCTCCAACTTTCCTGTGGTTGAATTCAACTTCGTTTTTAGGACAACATGGTATGGTCTTTATTAAAAGGGATTCCCCCACATCATAGAACATTGTAGCCCTTCTTCGCTCTGATACATGTGCAGGGGTTTGGTTTTGACAATCTGGGTTTTTTAAATTGTCCAGGTCATTTATGGCAGGATCGAGGGGATGTTCTGGAATGCTGGATACACTGTTACGATTTTGCATGTTTGGTTTGGCAAAAAAAAATTGTACTCTCCAGGCAGAATTCAAATTTAGTGCAGAGCTTACAATTTTAAAACGTTTAATGTCCAACAAACAAAAGTATGGTTGCCTTTTTTTCATTCTTCAAGAATTCCAAAAATTTATATTTTGGGATCTTTTTATTTTTTATTTATATAAATATTTTTATTGTTTTATTAGCTGCGTGCCGTAATTCCAAGATCCGTCAGAAATATTTCAAAATTTGCAAACAAATAACTCGACAAAGTGACCTCAGCTGCATCTTCGTAGGTGGATAAATAAATCGATTAAGGGCATAGTTATGAAATGCTGTAGTTTCTGCCAAAATGTGTAAAAGTTGAAATGTTACTTGTGAGATTCCGGACAGATGGTAACTCGCGATTGACGATTTCGTCAGTGTTCAGAAGGAGAAAAAACACCGAAATTGGCGACAAAACGTTTCAGTTACGTATTAATAATGTTGCGCTCACCTTTAGTTTGACGAATTTCGTCAATATGGGGTTCGATGGGCATTAAAATCAGCATATACGATCATAATAGACGAGCAGTACGAAATCGACTCAGCCACTATCTAAGGAATGAGACCTTTGATTAGTGCGACGCTGATGGCTTACATGTCTTTTTCTAATATTTGTTCCTTTAGGGCTTTAAGTTTTTTAAGGTATCCGTATTTTATACGCTTATGCATTTTTTAATTAATACTAATACGTGTAGTTTTCAATAATATTCCAACATGTGATGGTTTTGTACTATCTTCAGCACAACTCGAAAATTTGTGTGTGTTATTTCCAGGGATTGTGAACGATCTTAATTATTTAAGAAATGTTACTCATACCTTGTGATGAATAAATGAATATAAGATATATTCCTTGTTGTTTCCTTTTATTCTCTCTCTATGATCATACTATCATCTAGTATCATGATTACATGATGGCGTTACCAGCAAGGTCATGTTGTTATTTGTGAAGAGATGGCATTACTGGTAGGTGCATTTTTAATTTGTTACTAGATGGTGCTACTAGCTTGTAATAATGTTGCATTTTACATCACTAACAAATTATATACTTTGGCTCCATCTATGATCCCTTAACTCGAAACTAAAGCTTGTATGTACACATCTTTTCAGTCGGGTCAGTCGATTATATGACAATATAGGGATGTTTGCCAATGCCATCTAGCATCGATTTTCTAAGAATACAAAAGTTGTAATTTTTTTCCTGTGGGTCCATCTTTTAGCTACTAACAGAACGTACACTATTCGGGAATGACATTGTATGTCATTATTTATCAATAGATGGTGGTACTGTTTGATATGTGTTGTTACAAGCCAATAGATGGCAATACTGCTTGGTGTATGTTATTATTTGTCAATAGATGGCACGATTATTTTGAAAATGATGGCGCACGTTATATGTCAGAAAATGGCTGCCGTAAATGTCGTTTCGCCAGAAATGACATCATGACCGAAAATGACGTCATAGAACAGCAGTCGGCCATGACACCAGAAGTGACGTCATCACGCAAAGTAGCTACTGAGCGTACCCGGAAGTGCACTAAAACCACTGAATTGTAACTGCCTGCATATTATTAACGGCCACTGGTTTTTCTCTGCACCTATATCACGTTGGAACCGATTAACACAGAAATGTTTAAACTTGATTTAAGCTACCAAGATTGCTATACCAAGATTGACATTATATAGTTTGCGTTCAACTATATAATGTCAAACCGATATTAAAAAATTTATTAACCAATATTAATTGCATTTTATACTAATATAAAATAAATTCACCAGTAATAAAAGTAAATTTATTAAATAATTGTATTTGGCTTTTCAATATAGTATAATAAAAGCATCTGAGTGGAACCCTATTATAGTCTGTTCCACATTATGTTTGCAGAAAACCGACTGTATGACGCCACGTTTCCTTGCACTACGAATGCAAAAACATGTAGATATCACACTTGTAGACTCTACACATTACTGTTAATAGTCTACGAGTAGGATACTTACGCGATTTTTGCGCTCGTAGTGGAAGCAAACATGGCGTCATACAGTCAGCTTCCTGCACACATAATGTGGAACAAACTGTACTAAAAATACAGTACAGTTGCGATATTACTTGGTAAATGCTTGACGTTGTCAGTATCAATCTAAAAATCATATCGTATCCCCAGTGAATAATAAATCTTCAATTTTAATCGCAAATTTTTTTTGCAGGTCGAAATTTAGTCGGAAAAGCTAAAAAAAAAAATCACAAATCAGCATGTTTTATAAAGTTGCTCCTTTCCAACAAGAAACTCTTCGATCACTGCCGATCCGAACAGAAAAATCATTCGGTTACAAATTGTATCGACCTGTGATTTTATTAGGGCAGGTTTTTGGGCTAATTTCGTGGGAGTTTTCCAGTCTCGTTGAGAAACAAAGAAAGACTTATCGTTGGAAACAAAACCTGTGTGTTCTATATTCATCTGCAGTCAAAGTTCTCATTATTTTCATCTCTGTGATTCAATTGAAGGTCGTTTGGTCAATATCTGATGAATTCAGTGAGGTGAGCTTCGTAGTTGTTAAACTAACATATTTGATTCCCATGAGTTTTATAACTTTAGCACATGTCGTTTGCTTTTTCCATGCACGTCGTTTTTGCTATTTAATGCAGTGTGTATTTTCTACAGAATTCTTAATAGCAAAACGAATAAGAAAAGGTCACTTTTTTCTGACAACTATAGTGCCTCATTTTGCACTAACCTTCATCCAGCTGGTGAATTTCACGGTTTTCTTTTCATTAGACATTGACTACGATACCGTTGCCATTGACTTGGGATACTTGCTGATAGAATATTGCAACGATCTGTTTGTTTGCCTTTTCTTCATCGTTACTGCTAAATTATGCGGAGAAAATTTTTCCGCCGCTAATTCCGAATTTGAAGAAGCAGTAACTTCAGGCAGGAATGAATTGTCAGAAAACCTCGATTATATCCAACATCAATACGAAAAACTATACAAGCTGGCAGAAGCAATACAAGAAACGTTCTCATTGTTGATTACCGCATTGTTAGCACGGATTGCTTTCGAATTATGTTTCCACACTTACGAAGCTTTAGTTGCCAAAGAATATGATTTTGAAGCCATCTGCTCTTTGTATGTCGCAGCGGTGTTCACATATCGTATATTTGCCATATGTGCAGCAGCTAACAACATTACACTGAAGGTAGGTTCTAGTTACACAAATGTTTTGCTAAACGTATGCCTTGCAACAACTACTACTGCAAGCCTATAATGCATTATAGGCTTGCAGCATCCGTGAAACCACTTAACGGTAAAGAAAACTGAAAATTGTCCAGGAGACACCCACAA
>JAHWFP010149834.1:6393-21094 GCA_023313725.1 Lithobius niger
ACCGGGGGCGTTACAAGCACCTAAGCCGTCGTAGCGTCCGCCGTTACAGTGACGGCTTGTAGAGGAAACAATCCGGCATCGTTTCTTCAACTGTTTTTAGAAGGGAAGCCAAGGGAATGGTAGGGTCATCTTAGTTTTTGTCCGTGAAATGGGTTCTTTTGTGCGGCGAAAGAGGAGCTTGCGTCAGTGGCAAGGGAGCAGCAGAGACGGCTGGAGTCGCCGGGATGTCCGTTAGTTTTCTTTTTACAGCAGAGACGGCTGGAGTCGCCGGGATGTCCGTTAGTTTTCTTTTTACTGCAGAGTCGGGCGAGAACTGAGAAGCACGTTTTCGGCTTGCATGACTTGCAGTGGAGGCTACCCAGTGGGCGCGTCGTACGGAAGACGTGCAAGACGGAGGCGGTATCGTGTCTTTCGTGTGTTTTCGGAAGGCGGACTCGACAAACTGGTGAACTTCACTCCAGGTGACACCAGTGTCTTTTCGGGACCAATTTGACGAAAGGTCAAGCGGAGAGTTTGGAGCCGGTGGAGGATCGAGAGTGGCGCCGGCTCGGTGATAGCTTTTCCTCGCCTCACAATAGGTGTCCTTTGCTAATCGAAGATCCTTTTCGATCAGGAGGCTACGTGCAGCTAAGAAACCTCCAGGGAAACATTCCATTGAGGACAATGCAAAGCAAAATCAACAGGTTAAGATGTTTCGGCAATAAGAAATACATGATTTTTTAATTAAAATAAGCAAATGTACAATTGAGAAAATTGCATCTGTTTAAGTACTGTTGTGCTTTATGTTTTTACATTTATGATACATAAAGCACAACAGCAGTTGAACAGATGCAATTTTCTAAATTGTACATTTGCTTAATTCAATTAAAAATCATCAATTTTTATCCGTGTACAATTTAACAAGTAAAGTGAAACTTCATGTAACCCTTTTTTTTACGGCAGACTTGACATTTTTGTTTGTAATCCGCGTACCGTTTTTATGCCATGCAGTAATTTCCACGAAACATATTTCAATCTATGCATTGTAGCCGGAAGAATTTTTTATTTTATTTCCAAAGGTGTGAATGTGCGCACACATGCAGTGATTGTTGCTGCGCGCACATGCAGTGATTGTAGCTGCGCGCACATGCAGTGATTGTTGCTTCCACTCTGAAACAATTTAGCTCATCTCTGAAAGCCTGCATCTATAAAATAAATACACCTTATTATCGTTTCTAGCTGCCAATTTTGAGGCCTAAATTAAGAGCGTAGCTTAGATTGGTTTAAAACTAAATGCGTTTAGCTGAAACACCTATTCTATCATTTTATCCAACAACAATCAACTGTTTAGCAAAGACATAAAACGAAGAATGTACCGGTGTGGCGCAAAAGTATTGTTAGCATTTCTTTATTGTTCAGTCTGTTTTGCAGCTGGCATTTGCTGATTGGCATTGTTCCCTAATTACAAAGGTAAAAATAATGTAAAACAATAAAAATGATCATTCTGGGTCTTGTAACTCCGGAATGACTCGACCAATTGAAAAAGTGGTCTCTGTGAGGATGAAGGCCAAGGACATTTTTGGCTTAGATGATGTTTCAGATTTTAGGTAGGTGTAGTAGTTTTTTCTGAAATGGTGTCAAACCAGAACAAGAACAACAAGTGAACAGTTTTCAAATTTATTTGGGGCCAAAGCTTGCTTTGGGCTAGTCTAAGTTGGGTATGGAACGTCACAACTGCTCATGCGCTATCTATTTTTAGGTTTTTATGACTTTTTGTTAGTCTTGTGTGAGCGCCCGTTCAGGCTTGTTGCTTTTGTTTGAGCGCCCGCTCGTCGTTAATTTCGTAGTTTATTTTCGTCGCCGTTTCAATTTTTCGGCTTCAATCAACCGTCAGCCTCATCCAATTCCAATGATGGCAAAACAGTGCGTCGCGGCCGGCCAACGAAGCGAAATATGCCATCCCATGGAAGAATGATTAGGAGGAGGAGAAGCTTTTTGCGCGAGATCGGCGACAGTGGCGCCGTCCGACGGTTGACAGAATGAACTACAATAAACATGGCGGCGATCTAGGCAGTTTCGTGAATCGAGGTAGACAGCATCGTGAATATTACAATTTGTGTAACCAGTGGGCTTTGAAATACGTCGATTACCAGCGGAAACAATAATATTTAGTTGCAGCAAGTTATTCAGGGCTCATAACATAACAGCAAGTTGTTTAAGACTCATAAACCACCTGCATATCGAGAGGTAGTTGTGTCGGTTGACACTGTCGTAATTCTCTAATCTACCAAACATGGTTTAGTCATGCTCCCTGCTTCCTACGATGTGTAACGGCGGGTGCTACGACGGGGTAGGTTCTTGTAGCATCGCCGGTCGCCTGGTGTAACTGGATCTTCCTTACTATTACTCTGGTCCGACTTGTAGTACTTTTTTAGTTAAAACAGCACAACTGCTACAGTCCCGGTGTAGAGAATGGAGCTACGATGTCCTAATCATGTAGGCTAACTAGTAATAATAAGTGGTAACGCTGCCACAAAGGTGGGAATTACGCTAGCTAAGTTAAATTCGACGAGAATTATCGTAAATACTAACTGCTAGCAAACAACGAACGAATACACCGTTGGACGTTTAAAACGCCAGGTTTTTATTTTAGTCAAACATGTTAAAACATTAAAACATTTGCACTTTACATTTACATTGGGTAAATTTACACCTAGTTTAGGTTATAAATGACATGAGGGGAATTTACATTAAATTCGACACTAGAACTTGGCTTAGTTCAAATAAACAATTTCAAATAGAAACAGTGAGTTTTAGGCAACGGGGATTTCGCAAAAGAGCCCTCTAAATTACAGACAGCCTCGGCTGACTAATAATAGTAGACCTGATTTACAGTTATTTTTCTACGTGTAATAGCAAAGCATTAAACCTCCCAGAGTTGCTGTTGATAAGTCAACTCCTTAATTTATAGAAGCCGCAGCTACATATAAAGTCGATCCGAGCGTTTAATCGATGGAACCTCCTACGAAGATCAAACCGTCCTTTGTTTACATTAAACTGCGTTTAAAGAAACGATAAAAATAAAGCTGGTTTTTAGTAAGAGACCGTGAACCCTTAAATTACGGCCGCCAACGTCCGAAATGCCGTTTGGCTTGACGCACCATAAAATTACCTTCAAAGCTACGAGGTTAAGTTAAAATTAAACTATAAATTTTGACGTGTACGTCCAAAAGATAAAATTTCAATCTAAATTAAGTTACATACGAACCACTACCTTTGCTCGGCATGGCAACAATCGGACCGCGGCATCTCCACTCCCGACCGGCGTAGCGACCTCTAGCTTTGAGAATCCTGAGCTGTGCTAACGAAACTCTACTGCGTCTGGGTTTTTATGCCTTCTGCTTGGCAGGCAGGTAGAGGGTTAGCGCGGACCTGTAGGAGAGCGACGGAGGGGGTGAGTAGGGAAGAGGTGGACGTTTGGAGGAGGAGAGACTGACCAAAACCGGCCGAGCTGTCGCTACCGGTAGTCGGCCATGACAGCGCGGACGGGCAGGGTAGCTGAGCGCTCTCAATGCGTTGGGTGCTGACTCCGTGTATTTACATTGTTTACAGAAGGAGCTGAGTCAACAAAGGAGTTATTTAACGGCTTGTGAAATGATTAGAGCCCTGGCATGAGTGCAGTGAGTTTAAAACTCATAAACAACGTGAATTTAGGCCTAAAAAAATAAACTACGATGTTATGCATCGCTACTATTGAAGGAGAGGGGGGGGGGGGACGAAGTGTATTGCTCAGAATAAATATTCAACTTTGGGAAACGGATTGCTATATACAAGGCATGATTTAATTGAAGGAAAGCTAGTTTGTTTTCGTTTTTAGAGGTTTGCTACGGTCCGAGTTTGGATGGAGATGCTAAAAAAAAATAAGACATAAAAATTCATACACTGGGTCCGTAAAAATAAACAAACATAAAAGTTCGAGCTCCGGTAGGGTTCATGGCAAGAAGTTAAGTTTACCAAAGTGCATTAAGTGCAAAAATCAAAAGATTAAATATACCAGCTAGTTAAAATGGGCTATAACGCAGGTTAGGTTAGGTTTGAACGTCGGACATTTTTCATGAATAAGCAAAGTCGTCACCTGTTACAAATAAAAAATATCGTGTGTTGTCAACATCTAAAACACAACTAAGCTGGAAAGTGTTTCGGCTTTATGCCTAAGAAAAAAAAATATACATTATTTACATTTTTAAGGTAGAATCGCCATAAAGACGATTTTCTTCTGGTGTGGAAGAATTCTGCCCTCAGGTTTTTTCTTCGGTGGTGTTGAGGTGTCCTCACCACGAGCGTGATACGAGACCGCGTTTACAGATGATATTCCTTATCAAAACTGGTCACATGTCGGCATATGTCAGGAAAGAAGTCTAACTGCACGGGAGAGAGACAGAGGAGGTGCCAAACAGCGCGAGACGGGAGGAGAAAAGCCAATGTAAAGTGTACGCGTCGTACTACGTGCCTTTATTTACCTGCGTAACAATTTCACTGCTTGCTTCGTTTACAGGAATAGAATTTTGAAAACTTACCGTAGACCATGATAAACCGAATGGCGAAATAAAAAACGTTTTTCAGCAATGTATGAACCGCAGGGCTGCTGCCGTAACACAGTGTTAAACACCCTTTTGTCGCGTGGTATTCAGCTAATTGTTAATAAAGCACTAGAGCCTACAACCTGTGAATTTTACCATCTTACAACTGTTTCATTAAGGAACCGTTCATTTTTTATCAACCCGGTGGGGGGAAGGGGGAGGGAAAGCCAAAAAATGAGGGGGTCCAGAAAATTTTCCCCCGCCCGCGGGGGGGTTTAAATGTTTTTTGAAGGTGTCATCAGGAGGGTGTGGGGTCAGGGAACAAACTACGAGAAAGGAGGTGCACAGCAAGTTATAGAATGTTAATGTCAATGGCGAAACGAATACGGACACATCCAACAACATATTAAAGTAGGCCAAGTGCCTTTCGTACTCGCATTTCATGAAATTGAAAATTCTAATACAATTTTTTTATGGGGGGGGTGGGAGGCAAAAAAAATTCACCAACACAAACTTGTCACAAAATACGAATAGGCTGGCCTACTCGTATTTTGTGACAAGCTCCTGTGCATCAAATGGGGAGTCATGATTTTTTTTATATTGATAACGACAATCTGGCCCCCCCCCCCCCCACAAGGAAACCAACAGAATATAATCTGGCACCGAGAGAATCCAGGCTTCAGGTGTTGCGTACTTATATTCCACAGTTATTTTTATATTGTGCTATGTTAGTTTCTTACACTTTTTATTTATTTATTTATGTTACACAAGCTGTCGGTTATCGTTTTCAGTTTCGAACACACAACCGACTTTATCATTTATATTTTTTTTCTGTGCAACACAACTTTCTGTAATTTAAACCCACCCGAAAAGACTTCCCTGAACGTAGAAAATAGTTTCAATCTCTGATTTCAATGCTGTTTCTGAAAGCAGAAAAGTACGTCGGGAACTTATTTTTTTTTTTTTTTTTTTTTTTTTTTTACATATTATTGTATTTTAAGCATTAATTAATAAATGAGTGAGCGCATGATGCGTGGGACCGGACAAACTCTGTCATAAATGATCATGAAACAGAAGTGATGCTGAACAAAACAGTTGAAATTGGCAGTTTTTCCTTATTTATTTATTTCAAGGAGACAGAATTTTATTTGTTTATGGAAACGTGTTTGTGGCCTACAGATACCATTTAAAACGAATCATTTGTTTCCTGGGCACTTTTTCACAGTTTACACCCTTTTCTGCTGACGGATTTCTAAGCATTTTAGCATACGTTTGACTAAGCTGTTTGCAGTTCATCCTACCAGCCGCTAGAGGGCCTCGAGAAAACCACCTTAAGCGGCTCAAGAGTAGCAGCTTTCCCTCCTTCTCATCATTCCTCCATGTGCCATCCAGTGCGACGAACTTGGACAGTGCTGACCCTGTTAATTGGACCACGTCCGAACTTCGGAGTAAACTTGCAAAAATGGACATTGTGGGTACCATCGGGTGTAAAACGAACTCTGCTAGTGCAATTTTACAGGGAAAATAGTAAGAATCGTGCAGCTAACACACTACTATTCCCAGTCAGGAAGACGTTCCAGTCAACGAACTCCATGTGATGGCCGACAACGAGCCGCCTGTCAACACCATGCCGAGTTGCCCTGCTCGTATTGGGGACTCAAACGCAGCAGTATTTCCTCCTTGTAACAGTGCGGCGTCTGTTAACCCTAACAAAGATTCGGAAGCTGGAAATGACTCGTTACACCCGAAGCCCTGGCCGGTGTTCGTCGGGATTACGCTGCATTAAACGAGAAACTGGACTTTTTACTTAGCAGAGACAATGGTGGCCAAATTCATCCTTTGTTTTCTACGAGTGCATCACATCAAGATTAGTTCCACACCAGGTTGGGAAACCCACTACCTCGTTTCTGTGCCACTTCTTGTTCTTGCCACACGAGCGCGCTGTGTTCGCTGGATGGGCCACGCGACTGAGCGTCACTGGCTTCCCGCTGTAGAAAACCTTCGTTCCTGGTTTTAAATTGGGGTACAGATCTCCACAAACTGAAAGGCCATTTAGCCTTTTTTTACCCACCGAAAAAATCTTCACTGTCGAAAGAATGGCAATAGAACATTCCACTTGTTGATCGGCAACTACAGTTCAAAGGCTGCGTGTGCAAATTTCATGGTCAGGAAAATGCGTCGGAGGTCAAAACTGGTTAGCACCGCTTAAAACCACAATCGTATACTTGAGCGAGCTGAAATAAATGTTTATTAAAGAATGGTAACCGGAATTAAGTAAGTTTAGTTGGATTATTTTAGGTTAAGTCGGCGTGCAAAAACTGAATGCTTTTGTCGTGGCGTCGATCTTAACACCGGCATCTGGTTCTAAGTAACGCTACTAAAAACGACCATTCGGGAGCGAACAATTATTTCGTTCGATTCCTCGAAAAGAACCCGGAAAAAAAATGTCCCTTTTCTTATAGCTGGGGGGAATGGGGAGGAGAGAGATGGGAATTTACACAACCAAATATTAAAAAAAAAAAAAATCATTTCATGAGAAAAAATACGCCACCACTTTACACATTAGATTTAACTGAATTGAACAGGATCAAGTTCGACATATAATGGGGAAAAATTGCCCTATATTCTTTCCTAGAATTTTGCATTAACGTCATTTTGTAGCGGTGCTCACAGGACGAACGTTCAACAGGACACTTGCTCGTATCCTGGAAACGGGCAGCATTGTAGCCCGTCCTCAAATTGCAACAGACGACAACAATAGTGTGATGGTTCTCGCAGCAGTAGCCGAAAACCCCATACCAGTCAGTAGTCGTGCAGTTGGAAGAGCACTTGACATCAGTTATCAGTCTCTCCTACGTGTCCTGAAGAGGAACAGTTTCCATCCATACTATGTTCATCTTCATCAGGCGCTGCGAGCAACAGATTATGACCCCCGTCTGCAGTACAGCGATTGGTTCTTGGGAAAAAATACTGCTGACCCTTTATTTTTCAATCATGTATTTCGGACGGACGAGGCGCAATTCACGGGATGGCATCGTGAATACGCACAATGTGCACTACTGGGCAGACGAGAATCCTCACTGGTTGCAAGAAGCCCGACATCAGGAACAATGGCGGTTTAATGTCTGGTGTGGGATCCTAAATGGCCACATCATTGGCCTAGTATTCTACGATGGAACTCTAAATGGGGAACGCTACCTTGAACTTATTGTAGATGACGGTGCAGGCAATTTGGTACCAACTCGATGGAGCCCCACCCCATTTCCGTAGAACTGTGCGACAGCGGTTGGACGCTTTGTTCCCAGGACTGTGGATCGGCCGAGCTGGCCCAACGGCTTGGCCTGCTCGATCACCAGATTTAACTCCGCTGGACTTTATCCTGTGGGGCCACGTTAAAGCCCAAGTGTATGAAACCCCCACAACAACAGCTGCAGACCTAAAGGAACGGATACGTGCAACATGTAGAGCCATCCTAGCAGCAACATTCGAACGGGTACTACATTCCACAACGTCACGGGCACAAGCATGCCGCCATGAGATGGGACACCATTTCGAGCACCTTCTTGATTGATTTCCATCTTATTTTTATTCCACACAAACGTGATGGTCCAAGTTGGGCCCTTAACCCCCCCCCCCTTTGTTGGTCAAAATTAATCCTCCATTTCTGACTCAATAGTAGAGGTTACGAAAACAGCCTTCAAGTTGCAAGTTTGCAGCTTTTGTAGTTGTTTACAAAGTTATTTACAATTAATTTATTTACAAGTTCGTTACAGTTATGTACGCCCATGTTATTTGTTTAGAACCCACTAATAACATGTCTGACCACATACCACACCCGTTGGTTCTGAACAATAAAATGGTGACAGAAACATTGTTCAAATTTCATGCAATGAAATACACAAAACTGGCTAATACCCGTAAAACAACAAACATGAAATAAACAGCGTTGGGATAACTGTGTACAACAGACCGGAGATGCTAGCTGGTCACTGCCTTCTAACCTTTCCATTTGCTTCACTGCTTGACAAGTAGCTCTTGCAGTGAAGTTTATGTGCAAAAAGGGTAATTTGCACATAACTCTGGCGTTTCTACATGGATTTCCATTCTGTTTCTTGGGTTATCAGTTTTTAATGATTACCTACAACTTTCAAATTTGCACTGATGGTCTACGGTGCTTCCTTTAGAAGTTAGCAACGCGATGACCATGATGGAGGTCTTCAAGGTCATCGTCTTTACACTCACCTGAATCCCCGCTGTTTACTTATTATTACTATAAACTTGTTTTCAGAATATTTGACACCATTTAGGATATATTCAGGTAGGCCCGACTTTTGGACCACCCTGTATTTGAAGAGAATTGTCCTAAATACTAACTTCTAGCAAAACAACGAACGAACAAACCGTCGGACGTTTAAAACTCCTGGTTTTTTTTTAAACAAACATGTTAAAATGACCGCACTTTACACTTACATTTGGCAAATTTACAACTGGAATTAGTTTATAAATAACGGGGAATTTACATTAAATTCAACTTGAACAAACGCTATGTTCACAAAAACAATTTCAAATAGAAATAGTGAGTTGAGTAGGCACAAGGGGGATTTCGCAAAAGAGCTCTCTAAATTATGAACAGCCTCGGCTGTGTAGTAATAGTAGACCTGTTTTACAGTTATTTTTCTAAGTGTATACGCTAAGCATTAAACCTCCTAGAGCTGCTGTTGATAAGTCAACTCCTTAAATTATAGAAGCCTCGGCTACATATAAAGTCGATCCGAGCGTTTAATCAAAGCAACCTTCCACGAAGATCTAACCATCCTTTGTTTACTTTAAACTGCGTTTAAAAAAACATAAAAAAAACTGGTTTTTAGTAAGGGACCGTGAACCCTTAAATTACGGCCGCCAACGTCCGAAATGCTGTTTGGCTTGACACACCATAAATTTAACTACTAAAGCTACGAGGTTAAGTTTAAAGTTAAAATATAAATTTTGAATAGAGTCCAAAAAATAAACTTTTAAAGTTAAACTAAGTTGAAATACGAACCACTACCTTTGCCCGGCATGGCAACAATCGGACCACGGCATCTCCACTCCCGACCGGCGTAGTGACCTCTAGCTTTGAGTATCCTGAGCTGTGCTGTGCTAACGAAACTCTACTGAGTCTGGGTTTTTATGCCTTCTGCTTGGCAGGCAGGTAGAGGGTTAGCGCGGCCTGTAGGAGAGCGACGGAGGGGGTGAGTAGGGAAGAGGTGGACACTTGGAGGGGGTGAGTAGTGAAGAGGTGGACACTTGGAGGAGGAGAGACTGACCCAAACCGGCCGATCTGGCACTACCGGAAGTCGGCCATGACAGTGCGGACGGGCAGGGTAGTGAGGCTGCTCTTAATGCGTGGGAGTTGACTCCGAGTTTTTACGGCTACGTTATTGAAGGAGCAGAGTCAACAAAGGATTTGTAAACAATTAGAGGCCTGGCATGGAAGTGCAGTGAGTTTAAAACTCATAAACAACGTGAATTTAGGCCTCTAAAAATAAACTACGATGTTAGGCATCACAACTATTGAAGGAGGGGAGTCGGCGGCCCGAAGTGTATTGCTCAGAATAAATATTTAACTTTGGGAAACGGATTGCTATATACAAGGCATGATTTAATTGAAGGAAAGCTAGTTTGTTTTCGTTTTTAGAGGTTTGCTACGGTCGGAATTTGGATGGAGATGCTATAAAAAATAGACATAAAAATATACACTGGGTCCGTAAAAAAATACAAACATAAACATTGGAGCTCCGGTAGGGTTCATGGCAAGAAGTTAAATTTACCAAAATGCATTAAGTGCACAAATCAAAAGATTAAATGTTCCAGCTAGTTTTTAAAGGGCTATATCGCAGTTTAGGTTAGTTTTTACAGTGGTTTGAACATCGGACATTTTTAATAAATAAACAAAGTCGTCACCTGTTACAAATAAAAAATATCGTGTGTTGTCAACGTCTAAAACACAACTAAGCTGGAAAGTGTTTCGGCTTTATGCCTAAGAGAAAAATATACATTATTTACATTTTTAATTCGTAATCGCCATATAGACGATTTTCTTCTGGTGTGGAAGAATTCTGCCCTCAGGATTTTTCTTCGGTGGTGTTGAGGTGTCCTCACCACGAGCGTCTGATACGAGACCGCGTTTACACGCCCCCACACGGAGGAATTTATTCGGGGTTCCTGTTGAACTACAAATAAATGCTACAACAGAAAGGTTAGTGCACACCAGATATGCCAAAAACAAGACTGCCAAGCCATGTATATAAATTGCATAAATTAATGCACGAAGGAATACACCTTCTCAGGAATACACCACCACAAGTTATAAGAATACACTGTTTACAAAAAACGACCATTTTAACTTGATTAAAATTAGTTTTTACTATCCTAAAATACTTACCTCTAGTATGTGCTAAAATCGTTTTCGATTTGCTTTTCTACCCGATTTTTTAAACCCCTTAAAAGTTTAAAACACCTGCAACACTTGCAATGCAATGAGGTTAGCCTATCTGCCACTTGGTGCGCAACAATCGTTGCCTCCAACAAGCCAGCGCCAGCCCAACAATGACACTTCGTTTTCCGGAACCCACAACTCAACTTTTCCAGGGTTCGGCGAAGCGGGGAGGCTGGGCGGGTCCTACTAGAGGTAAGTATTTTAGGATAGTAAAAACTAATTTTAATCAAGTTAAAATTGTCGTTTCTTACTATCTGTAAAATACTAACCTCTAGTATGTGCTGAATTTGTCCAATAGGCCGGTGGGACAGCACGAACCCTGCTAACTCTCGTTGCATTGCACTCCACACCAACAATACCGTACACATCACAGATTAAACACTGCCAGCAACAAACCTTTACCCATCTCAGCACTTGTCTCGGGCGAGGTCCTCAGCCATGGACTGCGATCCACCACTGGTATTGCCACCGGGCAACAGTGATGACAACTGTCCATCTTTCCACTGTGTACTGTCCACTGTGTACAAGGTGCATATCCCCACAACTTCTTCACCAGGAAAGGGTTCATTTGGGCCAACCCCTCAACACTCCTCGTGTCAGGTTGGAAACTCTCCAGTATGCACTTTAACAGGAAGCCTTCCACCATTGCAACACCAAACACTGCCTCGTGACGTGTCGCCTGAACTTCACTGCCTTTGCCCACCTTCTTTCTCCCATTTAGAGAAAGTTCCAGTGGGCATGTGACACTACAACACTCCTTGTGTTGTGTCATCTCCTTTCCACTGTGTACACAAACTTCACTCACTCCCCAAGAACGCTTCTAGCCGCCACTTGGGGATGCTCCAGACCACTCCCACTCGCCGTATCTGTATCACAAAGATAATGGGCGATGAAAGTGTTCTTGTTGGTCCAAGAACTGGCAGCTACCACATCATTAAGCGGGATGCCAGATGAGAAGGCTCAAGACGCAGCCAAAACCCTCAACGCATGGGCCCCTCACATTCGCAGGGATGTCCAGATGGTCCAGTCCATGCTCATACACTCGCGTGATGATCTTACAAATCCATTTCCCTATCTTCGCTGGTGACGGGAAGGGAAGGACACCTCCAGAAGCTCGATCCCATTGCAAAAACTGTGGAGTGAGTGTAGATCCTGCTCGTTCCGAACGTCCAGACTGCTCCGTCAAATTGGTCCTAAGAAAAGGTGGAGAGCCCGGACCGAGCCTTGGGTCCACTCCGTACCCCCTAGATCAACCACTGTCTTCAATCCCTTAATCACCAAAGGCATGGGGGCCACATCTGGTGTTTGATTCTTCACAAGGAAGTCAAGGAAGGATGGATGTTCTTGCCATCTCTCACCAGAGCAGCTAGCTCGCTCAGCCGAGCCGCTGAAGCCAGAGCCACCAAGAAAAAGGGTCCTCTGTGACAGTCGAAGGAACGGAGCTGAGCAAAGAGGTCCGTAAGGCGCCAACTCCAGACCGGCCAACTCCAAGGGCAAGCTCCATTTGGGGAACACCTGTTAGGCCTCGGTGTTGCATTCATAAACGCCCGGACCTGGCGTGAAACATGTTCACTGGCCATCTCTCACCAGAGCAGCCAACTCGCTCTGCCGAGCTGCCGAAGCCAGAGCCACCAAGAATAGGAATGTGAGCAGCAGGAGCAGCAGGAGCAGCGAAGCCGAACAAAGAGGTTCGTAAGGTGCCAATTCCAAACTAGCCAACACCAACGGTAAGTTCCATCTGGGAAACAATTGCTTGATCCTTGGTCGTGCATTCACAAAGGCCCGAACCAGCCTTGATACATGTTCACTGGTCACCAGCTTCTTCCTTCCCAATGCCGACAAGACGGAGTTGATGGCCGAACGATACCCCTTAATAGCAGTCGGGGACAAGCCTTTGACAAATCGTTCTTCCAGGAAAGACGACAAAGCGGCTTCGGTCGGGCCCGTCGGATCAATTTCCACCTTCGCAGTTTTTTCTCGTCGAAGAACGCAAGCAACCCAACATCTGCTCCGAAAGGTTTTTTCAAGTGGGACGACAAAGCGGCTTCTGTAGGGTCCGTTGGATCACATCCCTTCTTCTGGCACCAGAAACGCCAAACCTTCCACCTGGCCTCCCTGTTCTTCCTTGTCGAAGAATGGCGGCAACCCTACATTTCTCCGAGGCCTCAGTGGTAAAACCCTCACCTTCCAAATTCCTTACCACAGTCTCCACCCGTGAACTCGGGACAAGGGTGGGTCGCTGCACCTCAGTGCTGGGTCAGGATGGAGTCCGAGAGGAGTAGAGGAAATGGGTCCTCCTTCGACAGTTCCACTAAGTAAGGAAACCATAACGCAGCTGGTCAGAGTGGTGCCACCAAAATGTATTCTCCCGGGAACATGCGAAGATTGTTCCAGGACGCCTGCAGAAGCGAGAACGGGGGGAAACAGGTAGCTGACAGGCCTGCTCAGTCGATGGAGAGAGCGTCCGTGGCCCACATCGTCAAGTCCGGAAACGGCGAGACAAAGTGTGGGAGTTGGCAGTTGTAGCATGCCGCAAACAGGCCCACCCAGGCTTCCCCCACGTCAATAACGAGCTCTGCACAGGCTGCGATCGAATCTTCATTCCGTTGTGTGAGTTCTCTGACGTGACAACTCGTCTGCTAGATTATGGAGGTTCACTGCTACACGATGCAGACGCAGGTTGAGATGCAGGGCTTCGCGCAGTCGAAACAGCAGGGAGGTCTCTTCCATCATCAACCAAGAACAAGTCCCCCCTCCTATCATGACGTGAGCCACCGCCGTTGTTTTGTGCATCATAGCCATCCCCGCCTATCACCGTCTTCCCACGCAAACTCCTTCCTTGACCTGCACACTCCTTCCTTGACCTGCACCGCCAGACGTTTTGTTCGCTTCCCCAGAACCTTGATGTGTAACTGGCATTCCTCGACCCCACTCCCGCCGTCATGAGACCCTCGAAGTACGCCCCCCAGCTTGTGGAGGATGCGTCCGCGAAGAGAAGTCCAAACGGCGTTGGGTCCTGAATGGGCACTCCCCGGCATGTATTGAAGGGATCACCCTACCACAGAACTGTAAACTGTCCAGAGAAAACACATCCCACCAGGACGACGAGGTTATCACTCATGGTTCCTGAACAAATGCATCGACCTGACCTTCCATTCCCCGAAAGGAACCAGCTCAGCGCAGGAATCGACGACACCTGTTACTGACACCAGGTCCACTGATGTAATCTCGGTGGCTAGCTGCAACCTTTCCATCCGATCCAGTAACCTCTCTACCTGTTCCTGCGATGGCCAACCCGTGAACTCGACCGTATCGAACTGAGCGCCGCGGAACACAAACTGCCTGCACGGCACCACCCTGGGCACTTCAAACTGGACGCCTAGACCCAGAACCTTGAAGGCACATGGCCAATTGCCACCTGAGTACTTCCTCCGACTGATGGCGGAGCAACCAAACGCTGAAATAGGCATGGGCTACAATGTCCAACAATGTAGAAACCCCCAACTCAGGCAAAGCACTTCCGTGAAGACATGAGATCCGGTTGCAATCCCAAAAGGTAGGACACGAAACTGGTACGAGTGACCTCCTACAAAAAGGCGAAACAGATGCCGAATCCCTGGTGCAACGGACCATGCATGCATGCATCCTCGAAATAGATGGCAAT
>JAHWFP010149836.1:1780-16080 GCA_023313725.1 Lithobius niger
AGGGTGATTCGGGCGAGTCTGCGCGCGAACTCCACGTCGGACATGGCCTACGCGGCGGCGACGGCCAAGTTGAAGGAGTACCTCGCGTCGGACCCCGAAGACAGAGACCTGGTGGCCATCGACGAGGCGATTAAACTTATGCGTAAGGGTTCCGAGTTCCACACGGACGCCATTAACTGGGGAACTCGGGCGCTGTTCAACTCGGTGCTGCATAGGAGGGATGGCTATCTCGCAAGTGCTCCGGCGGGTGTGTGTAAGGATGCGCTCAAGGACTTACGGTTGCTCCCGATACATAGGTCTCGTTGGCTGTTCAACGGACAACTCCTCACAGTGGCTCCGGAGCTTAGGGAGAAGGTTAAGGCACCTGTTTCTCATGGTAGGAGTAGAGCAGCCCATAGAGGAGCGGGAGGAAACAGGCAGCCTTTTCGGGAAACCCACCACCCTGGAGGCCAGGGCCAATCGAAGATGGGCCAGAGTGCAGGCGGTCAACCACAAAGCCAGCCTGGGACTGGTAAACCACCTAGAGGCCGAGGACACACGGGGAGGGGTGTCTTCCCCCGAAGCCGCGGGGAGGTCGTAGGCCCCCAACGTTTGGACATTGACAAGGTTCTGGCGCAATCTCCTCAGCCCCCCCCCACGGGGACGGGTAGGGGGCAGGATATCGCGCCATTGCGACGCATGGGAACGCATCACGGCGGATCCGTTTGTGGTGGCCGTCGTAAAGTGGGGTTATATCCCAAACTTTACTTCGGTGCCACCACTAAGAAGAGACCCGCCACACTGGTTACTCCGGAGGCCCGAGCCACCAGAATTAGTGGCGGAAGTGATGTCGCTTGTGGAAAAAGGAGCGTTGGTGGTGGCTCCGAGGGACACCCTGGGGTTCTTCAGCCCGGCGAGGGTGATCCCGAAGAGGAACGGGGGGATGCGGTTAATTTTCAACCTGCGCCACCTCAACAGGTTCATCACAACAGAACACTTCAAGATGGAGACGTTGGAGTCCATCAGGGAGGCATTTCAGCCGGGGGACTTCTCGACATCAATCGATTTAGAGGATGCCTATCTACATGTGCCGCTACACAAGAGTGTTCATCACCTATTCCGATTAGTGTGCCGAGGGAAGGTCTACCAATTTGTGGTCCTTCCCTTCGGATTGTGCTCAGCCCCTCACGTTTTTACAGTGCTGATGAAGCCAGTGCTCGCGATACTTCATCGGGCGTTGATCTACGCTCATGCATACCTGGACGACTGGTGCCTGAGGAACCAAGACGCAGCCGCGTTGTCCCGGGACACGGCAAGGTGTGTGCGGCTTATGACGATGTTAGGCCTGGGTGTGAATGTGAAGAAATCCTGTTTGGTCCCGGAACAGTGCTTCGAGTTCCTGGGGGCTTGGTTCGACACGAGGGATTTCTCCATACGACCGTCCGAGGACAGGGTACACCAGGTGGCGGCAGCAGCGGAGAGCCTCCTGCAGCTACGACAGATTTCCGCGCGGGAGTTGTCCAGGACGATCGGCAGAATGGACTCGTGCGCGTCTCTAGTCCCAAGAGGTTCGTGGAGAGTACGCCCACTGCACTGGTTGCGAAAATTGGAATGGGTACCGAGGGTCTCATGGGAGGACCTCATTTCCCTGGACAGAGCCCCCGTAGAGGCGATAACGTGGTGGACGGAGGCCCGCAATCTGCAGGTAGGGGTACCGATCCACACGCCAGCGTCGGACTGGCTTCTGATCACGGACGCATCCTCCTCGGGGTGGGGTGCGACCGTGGGAGAAGAACAGGCGGCGGGCCTGTGGTTGCCAGAGGAGTGCAACCTTCACATCAATGTGCTGGAGCTACGTGCCGTGTGGAACAGTCTACTAGTGTGGGCACACAGACTCCGGGATTCTTCTGTGACAGTCCTGTCGGACAACACGGCGGCGGTGTCCTACCTACGGAGGGGAGGTGGGACGAAGTCGGGATCACTGTTCGTGGAAGTGCACAGGATCTTCACGCTCTGCGAGGAGTTCAACATCATGTTGGCCCCACGACATATCGCGGGCAGCATGAACGTGTTGGCAGACGAGCTCTCCAGGGTAGGCAGGGTACCCACGACGGAATGGCGCCTCCACCCGGAGGTATGCCATCAGATATTCCAAGAGTGGGGAACTCCGACGGTGGACTTCTTCGCGACACGTGCGAATACACAGCTACCACTCTTTGCATCCCCGTATCCGGACAGTCGGGCGATGGCGACGGATGGACTGAGTTTGGAGTGGAACAACGTGTTCGGGTATCTGTTCCCACCCTTCAGGCTGATCCAGAAAGTGTTGACCAAAGCGAAAGAGTCGACGGGGTCCTTCATTCTCATAGCCCCGTGGTGGGAGGCCTCCCCGTGGTTCGTGGAACTGTGGAAAATGAAGAAGAGAGACCCGATCGAGCTGCCTCGACGAGCAGACATCCTCTCGCAGCACGCGGGGACGACGCTACACCACAACCCGGCAATCCTACACCTTCACGCGTGGAGGTTGTGAAGGGTATGCTGACGTCGAGTGGATTCTCACGAAGCACGGCGGAAGTTATGGTGGAGAACATTCGTCAATCATCTCAAACAATTTACGAGGGTAAATGGCGCGGATGGGTTGACTGGTGTAAATCCCATCAAGTGAGAAGTTTGGATCCGTCGCCTCAACAAGTATGTGAATTCCTGAACTCCTTGTTTGCTCAGGGACTGGCCCCTAGCACCATCAAGGGGTATAGGGCAGCTATTAACTCGGTCCTGGCGCTGGCAGGGAAAAGCAACGTGACGGAAAGTGCGAGTGTGGCCAGGATCATCCAATCCTTCAGTGTGCTCCGGCCAAGGACTAGAAAGCTCTACCCGAGTTGGGACCTCACGGAAGTGCTCCACAACCTCGCTGGGGCGCCCTACGAGCCCCTGAACGAAGCGTCCTGGGAGCATCTCTCCAGGAAAGCAGTGTTCCTTCTGGCACTGGCGTCGGCGGCTAGGCAGGGCGAGCTGGCCGCGCTGGCCAGGGACCGAGATTTTCTGCGTGCGTCGCCAAATTGGACTCGAATCACGCTACTTACACACGCAGAATTCCGAGCAAAGAACTCAACACCTGAGGAAGCGCCGACGCCGTTGGTTGTAAACGCGTTGGCACCTCTACTGGAGGCGGGATGCCCGGATCGCCTTCATTGCCCGGTCAGGGCGTTGAAATTCTACCTGGCTAGGACTAAGCCAGTGGTGGAGGAGAAAGGCCTTCGGAACACCAGGGGATGGACCCCACTGTTCGTGAAGTTGTCAGCCGGAGGTGAGGATCTCACAAGGGAACCGGCGACGTCATCCACGGTTGCTAGGTGGATTTGCAGGGTGATCGAAGAGAGCCATCAACAGGTTGGGAGGCCGGCTACAAGCAGGACCAATGCCCACGAAGTCAGAGCGATGGCGACATCATGGGCCTTCGCAGCAGGGACACCGTTGGGCGAAATCCTAGACGCTGCCAGATGGAAGGGACGAAACACTTTCGTGGCCCATTACTTAAGGGAAGTAGTGATGTCGACGGCAACCCGCAGAGACATCAGGTTCATGGCAGCTGGTAAGCTGGTAAAGAGGAAGTGAGGTAAGGGGTTTAGACTAGTAATGGTAGACATAGAAAGTGCTCGAGGGTAGTCCTGCTAGACAGATTGATTTTGTAGGGCTACTGGGGACTTGCAATGGCGTGGGTTCGACGCCTTCGTTCAAGTAGGACAAAGTCAGCATATATAAAATACAGGTAAGTATTTTAGGCTAGTAGTAAAAACGAGGTTTTAACCTCTAAAAATAGTTTTTACTTAGCCTAAAATACTTACCTGTGGGAACCCACCCTCCTCCCGCGTCGAACCGTATACGGGGAGACAAACTGTGTGGAGTAGCGGGAATGGGGCGCCACCTAGCGGTGGACACGGGCCCCAGGGAGCGCCGTTGCAAGGACCCAGAGTGCATTAAATTCATGTTTGGGACGGGTAGCATTTCCAATATTGTAAAGCATATATAAAATACAGGTAAGTATTTTAGGCTAAGTAAAAACTATTTTTAGAGGTTAAAACCTCGTATTATTACTAAGGCTCGGCCGATACCAACTTTGACCGATCCGATCCGATACCGATACGGTCCGATGCTACATCACCGATACCGATGCCGATACTGCAATGCATTACTTCCAGTAAAGTTAATGTTTCTTCAATATTCAGAAACAAAATTTGATGAAAAATTCCGAATCTCAAAGCTCCATCAGCAAGCATCTTGCAGTAAAGTGCGGTTTTTGGAAACTGTTTTTGGTTTTTGTTAAATAATTTGAGAACGACTGAAGCTATCGCTCTGAAATTAGCACCATTGGAAAGCCCTCGAAAAAACGGTTAAAATGGTGTATTGGAACATAAAAAACGGACAATTTTTGGCGAAGATATCGCAAAAACCGATATTTGACCAAACAGTTAGCCGATACGATACGCTACCGATACCGCTAGTATCGGTACCGATACCGATGCCAATATCGGTATCGGCCGAGCCTTAATTATTACCGAAAGCAAGGGAGCTTTGAGATGAGCAAAAGCTTGTAGAGAGAAAGATTTACTTAAGAGACTTGACATAACAAAGAAAAAATAAAATCGACCATTTGCTGTTGTCACTTACCTGCTAGGCGGCAGTGAGAGAATAAGGAGTGGACTGTTTCGTATGTTTTCCTCCCAACTTGATAAAAACTGCTTAGACCCAAGAGAGACCAAGAGACCCCCCCCAAGTTCCAACCAATCCCCCGCCACTGATACGTTAAGGTATGGCGCCGCACGAGGAGCAAAGACAAGCATGCAGAACTAACAGCCCCATGTCCCCCCGCCGCCCCTGTCCCTCCTCCCCGACACTTGCGCCAACCCATTTCCCACCATCCACCACACAGCGAGGAGTAGTTTACAAAGTTCCATGTAAGGTAGACCAGTCCGAGCCAGGCCACCTACATTGGAGAGACCCATAGACAGCTGATGGTGAAACGAAATGAGCACGCAAATGCAGTTTGCAGCAACGAACACAAAAACGGTATACAAGTAAAACAAAACACGAAATTGCATGGTACGACACAGGTGTTGCTGAAATCAAATGTGTTGGATGACAGACATTTAAGGGCTTTAGAATCGCTCGCTATCAACAGATCCGAAGCAAATCACATGCCACTGGTGAATCTTGTCAGCCCAAGCTACTCCAACATAATCCAGCTCGTTAGGCTAGAGCCCCGTAGCAGAATCTGACCGATACATCGCGGACGGTTGAAGACTGCTGTAGACAAATTTTGATGTTCCAATACACCATTGTAATCGTCTCAACGACACCTTTCCATAGATGGAATCAACCCTTCCGAATGTCAATCCAGTAGCAGTCGCCACTTGGCCAGTAGACCTTACAAAGCACTCGCCATTTCACAGTTTTTACTCTCCACATACCAAATACGTCTTGTATGATGAAAGGTTTCTATAATTTATGCATTAACAAAATTGTGCAATTTTCTTAAACTCCAGTATTAATGCAGAAAATCCAGTTATATAGCCCTTATAAATCTGAGCATAATGCCGCAAACCGTTCGTCTCTAACTTATACAGTTTCAGAGATACCCCTTTTTTAGTGGCATGCTCTGTAGCCAGTCGCCGATTTGGCGAGTAAGGCTAAATTCCAAGTCGCCAACTGTTGATTTCCACTCGCCAAATGGCGAGTGGCGACCGACATTGGGAAGGGTTGGATGGAATAGCCAGATCGATGGGTAAAGCACTGAAAAGTTATTCAATAAAATCCAATAAACATGTGGGTAACCATTTAATAAAAACAGCAGACAACTTTATTTTCCCGACAAGTGTCGCAGACAGTAGCATAACGTTCTGCTTCTCTGGGCCAGAGCATGTTGCTGATCTGGATAGGCTGTGGAAAATCCAGAAATATAGATCAGTGGTACGACAGACTAGCGCGAATATAATATAGTGAAAAAAATCTATGCTGTGATGAGACTTCTGATGAAGGTGAAGGTATATCACCGAAAATTCAGTATTTGGACCATTCTGTTTTCTTCGAATGGGTAAATTGTATTCTTTAAGATGCCTTTTAAATACCCCTGTCACTACCTGTTGCCTTTTTTTCCCATCGATATGGAACGTCCGGGGGTTCGTCAAACTCGGAAATAGCGCAAGATATTGACATTAGATTTGCAGGGATTTGTGCTATTTGAAGATATATAGATTTGTTGATTTGCAGTGATTTGTGTGATTTTGCATATTTTACTGGATTTGCAAGCAGATTTCGTGTTTATTTGCTGCAATTACAGATGTTTGTAGATTTCGAGCAGATTGCGTGTTGATTTGCAATGATATGCAGATTTCACATAGATTTGAAAATGGGAAAGTGTACGAGATTTCAGCCCTTGTCGAACCCCTCGGGGAGACTATATCATAAATAGATAGTATCATATTTCTTACTAAGTAGTTCAGGAAGTATAAGTGTTCAAAGTTGAAACTTTTGGTGCTGGTGGCCATCTTGAATCTGTCCAGAAGTGTAATGACCACTGGCACCAAAATGGCCCAGTCAAATTGGACCAAATTTAGGTCTAATCACTGAATAATTCATAATAAGCACATTTTTGGCACAGATGGTCGCAATGGTCTTAGGTTCAACCTCAGCTGTCTGTGTTGAACTATCACCGCCATCTTGGAAACATGGTGCCCGATATAGTTTTTTTCATTTTCAGTATATCTCGGTAACGGTTGCTCGGGCATGAAAATGTTCTGTCCAAAAATGTAGAGCATGATCTAGACGTACGCCAGTGTGTCGCGCCAAGTTAGGCAACAATCATCACAACAAACATCACATCAATTCAATTGTCGAGGTTGTAAAACATTGTAGTGCTGCGCCATAGCGTCAGTGTCTTATATCTTGAAGCATAGTTCGGCACATTTCAGGTACTTGGGGAAAAAATAATAATGCGGTACAAAAGCTTTTACAAGAGCAATGACCCACCTGACAAAAATTAACTCGTGTTGGAATGCCAGCTAAGCTTCTTTCAATGCAAAATCTGACCTTCAATAACATTGAAAATGTGTAACTAGCTGGCTACTAGCGAATTCTAGTCCGCTCATCCCCATGTTAATTTCCATAGGGTGATTATTCATCGATACCGAGAATTAATGGCATGTAGGCTGCTTGCGGTAGTCCAGCCACCTAGTTTTATCAGGTCGGGCTTTGATTTATGTACATATATACATTTTTTTAAGTGTTGACAAATCCCACTACGTATTTGGGTGCTTTAGTTTTTAGTATTCACCGTATCATACTTTAAAATTTTTTAGCACTGTTTTTACTTTTTAATTTTACAGCATCATTTTGGGCCTTTTAACATTTTCCACACCCTTCCCATGTCCTGCACGTCGTTTGGCGATGCCATCGGGGGCCTTTGAGTCCCTGGCAGGGTTGGGTCAAAAGGTGACGAAAACCGTCAAAAAGTGTCAAAAACCACTAAAATCAAGATTGAACTGCCCAGATTCAATCAATGGTAATAGCAGTGTTAGGTAGCATGGCAATAAGTGAGCTCTTTATTAATTAACATGAGATAAAACATCAAAAGCTCTTAGTTTTAAATGTAATAATAGTGGGTTCTGAAACAGTCTGAAAAAATGTCTAAACTTCTTTGCCATTTTAACGCCCAGTCTGTTATAGCTTGGTTATAGCTAGTTTGTGCTGCGGAATGAGTGGGGATTATGAAAGTGGATCGAGTGGCTGATTGACTTAACCTTCACATATTTGTTCAATTTAAATCAAGTATTGGTGTTGCTGGGCACAAGCATACAGACTGCGACATACATCTTGTGATTATTTTAACTGACTAGACTTAATTACTAGAGATACAAAACAAACTGATATTAGGGCTTTACAAAACTTTGCAAGAGTGCAACCTGTTTACAGGAAACACAATTGAAAATTTGCCAATTACTTAACCAGTAAACAGGTTGCAATCTTTATAATTATCTATGTATATATTTTTTTGTGCTTAAATGGAGTATTTTTAACAGTTTTTGACATGACGGTTAAAACCATGGTAGGCCTAGAAACCGGATAAAACCTGTCGCATGTCAAAAACTTGCCAACCCTGGTCCCTGGCAGGTCTAACCTTGGTGGTAAGGCATTCGTGTCCCAAAACCTCTTACCATCATACATTCTTTGGCAGTTAATTGTACACTGTATTTCCATGTAATTGTGGCTGGCTGTCAGTGACTCCCCAGTCCTTGCAAGACCTGTTGCTATCGCAACAAATATTATTATTATTATAACGGGAAGGCTTCCAGCTATGAAATTGGACGAATGGATGCAGTACGATACGAACTGCGTACCTTTTATGGTTTGGAGCCTAGGGGTGTAACGAGGATGGCGCGTAAGTACGAAAATATTGTTATAAAAATTGTTAGTATTGTCGGCATCGTCTCTCATTGGACAGCCAAAGTTCAGACAATGACAACGTGTAACGTGGATACTGACGTGCGTGCCTAGACACACACTAGTGTAGCACGATACATCTAAACAACGTTACCAAAGAAATTGTATTCGCGTCCAATTCACGAAACTTAAACCAATTCTAAAAACAAAGCAAAATAAACAAAGCCAAAAAACAATAAGCCAAAGCCAAAGAGGCCACCAAGTTGAGAGTGGTTCGGCCCTTCAAAGGAGTGATATCAACACACCACAACTAATGAAGTAAAACAAATTAAAACCTAACCAAAAACCTATAAACAGGTGACCAAGTTGAGTATGGTTCGGCCTATAGGCAAAAGATAGTATCAAATTGTGGAAAACCAATTTCTTGATGTGCCACTTTATTACACATCTGCACGGTAGTGGAGTTGAGTCTAATACACAATTAAAAAAAAGACTGATATATCAAAAACCAAAACTGGTAAAAGGGGCTGCCAAGTTCCGAATGGTTCGGCCTTTCAAAGGAGTGATATCAACACACCAAAACATTCGCTAAGTTAATCGCACCGCTTAATAATTCGAAGGTTAAATGAAAAGTAGAACATTGCTACTCCTTTGAAGGGCCGAACCATTCGGAACTTGGCGGCCCCTTTTACCAGTTTTGTTTTTTGATATGTATTTGCTACAAAAAAATGTTCTAATCCTTTTCTTCGAAGGGTAGATTCAACGATTCAGCCAATAAAACAGTGTAGTAAAATATTTAGGTACTAGTTGTGCTCGTGCGCATGGTGTGCCCCCCCCCCCCCCCCCTCCCTCCAGGTATTTGGTCTTTGGTTTTAAATTTATCAAACCGATGACCGAACATGTGAATGGCTCGCATATATGCCCTCTCCCCTACAATTACTTCAACCCCCAATACCCACACTCCTGCCCCCTCTCGGATTTGCATGTGTGTCCCCCCATACAGGCTTGCCCGCCTCCCCCTCCCCCGAAAACGCCACCCCGTGACATTCTCTTTGGTGCAGCCCCAGAAAAGTTGCTGGCTCGTATGTTTGACTGAAGACTAAAAAAGGCCCAGAGAAATCCAGCATTCAGTAAGCAAGTAACCCTATGTTTAAGTTAATCTTTTGAAACAATTCACCTCGGTACCGTGTATTGCGACATTGTTGCAAGCAACGATTGTTGCTGCCCACTTAAAAACAATTCAACTCCTTTCTGGAAGTGAACATTTAGGAAATAAATGCGCCTTTCCATCGTATCAGGCTACCAATTTCGAGAGTCATTGGGGGCCTCGAAATTAAGAAGCAATCGTCATTTGGTTTAAAGTTGTCTGGTTTAGTAGACACGGATTGTTTTTATTTTTAGCTCAAACGCCGACATTGGCACAGTCCGCGCGACTAAAACTTTGTTGGCAGCTTTGGTACTACAACAATACCAAAAAGCGAAAACCCCAAAACGGTGCGGAAGGTCTTGTAAGTGGCGCCATCTCTTCGCAGACTTTGGAAAAAGTGTTATAACCCGAACTTGTAGTCCAAGGCCGTTAATAGACGGCGACATGGCAGGTTTGGTAAGTGGCGCCATCTGTTTGAAGACGTTGGAAAAGTGTCCCAACCCGTATTTGAAGGCGAATCCCGTCAACAGATGGCACTACAGGGTGGGGTACTTGATTGTACGACGGAATGGCGTGGCCGGCGACTTGGCCGCCTGCTCCGTATTATAAATGTAGATGCTGCCATCTTGCAAACATGCGCCCGAAATCGGTTATTGTCAATATATCACAGAAACGGCTGCATAAAATAGGTTTAATTCGAAATTGTAGAGCATGGAATTGTCTACGGAAAAGGTTCTATTTGGTTTTTTTTTAAAACTGAGTCAATGATTCGGCGAATAAACTGCTGGGGAAAATGGCGCGAACCATTTTGGCGGTTCGTGCCCAGACTGCAAAGACAGTGAGGCACGACACGTGCAGTGTGTTGTCGTGCCGCTCTCGGTATGTAGATGTCGTTGAGGACGGGCGTGTGCCAACAGAGCGACGTGATGGTTAGTCAACTAGATAGGGCCTTAGCTTAAGCGATCGTCTCCATCCCGCCCGTCTGAGAAAATCCACGGAAAACGGAAGGTAATTATCCAGCCCATAGGTTAATTCCTCTAATGTTTTTAAAAGTGGGAATATATTCTTTCCATCAATCCTAACTGAAATTGTTCACTTAGATTCGGACCGTTCTAACAGCTGAGTGGCTAAAGCGTATGATGATTTTCGAATTCAAAGTGCTCTTACGAGCCCTGTAATATCTTGAAATGTGGACATGCTTAGGATTTACTGAAAGGTGGGTATTACTGTCTCCATCAATCCTAACCGAAATTGTTTGATTTAGGTAGAGACCGTCGTATGTCCAATGAAGAGGTAATGGCATAGCGGCGAAAGCGTACGTTGATTTTCGAATTCAAAGTGCTCTTGCAAGCCCTCTAATAGCCCTAAATGGACACGCGTAGGATTTTCTGAATGGTGGGGATCTATTCTTTCCATCAATCTTAACCGAATTGTTCAACTCAGATTCCAACCGTTCTACGCCCATTTAAAGGTAAAGAGCTAACAGCTGAGTGGCTAAAGCGTATGATGATTTTCGAATTCAAAGTGCTCTTACGAGCCCTGTAATATCTTGAAATGGACATGCTTAGGATTTACTGAAAGGTGGGTATCTACTCTCTCCATCAATCCTACCGAAATTGTTTAACTTTGGTAGGGACCGTCATATCACCATTTAAAGGTGAAGAGGTAATGGCATAGCGGCGACAGCGTACGTTGATTTTCGAATTCAAAGTACTCTTACAAGCCTTATAGCCTGAAATGGGACATGCTTAGGATTTTCTAGTGCCTTTGGAATGCTCTTACTTGTATTTGTACTTAAGCTAAACAATTTCGGTTAGGATTGATGGAAAGAATAGATCCGTACCTATCAGAATATCTTAAGCATGTCCAATTCGGGCTATTAGACGGCTCACAAGAGCACTTTGAAATTGAAAACAACAAACGCTTTTGGAGTCACCCCATTACCTCTTCACCATTAACTAGGCGTATGTTGTTCCGTCTCTAAGCTAAACAATTTTGGGTAGGATCAGGGTTTAAGCTGGCAATTGTTTTATTTTAGCAATTTGGCTAATTGTTTTTCAAATTTAATGGCCAAATCCAAGTTTCGTGAGCCAAACCACGCGACAAGAACTATAAGATGTAACGTGTGTTCAATGTAGAAGCCAAACTTGAAGTAGTTAAACCTTGTTTATTTTTAATATGGAATAATCATGACAAGATTTGGGTACGAGGGTGAGCCAATGTCCGTTACAAAGACAAGAATCAAAGCTGCAATATTTGGACCTCCCGCACCTCGCCACTCGGAAAAATTAATATGTTTCAGGTTAATATGTTTTCAAATTTCTGTAGCAGCTGTGCTTATAAAAAATTGGGCATTGAAACATTGATTTCAGTCGTCTTTTTGCCCAGGCAACTGTCCAATTTCATAGTAGCACGAGGAGAAAGGTGTTCTACTCCTATTTGTTCTCTAGAACGCACGTTGAAAATTTTGTTCTCCTGGCATTTTGCAACGGGTGTTGCAGTGAAGTGACATTCGAATGTATGAAAAGCAGTCACGTGTCGGTCGAGGGTGAATAACGTCACAATTTGTCACCTGTGACGAAAGGTATGCTGCCGAAGGTTGATGGGTTGCGGTGTACGGGAGCAGTTTGTAGCACCCCTGACTATGAAACTGCTACAAATCTTCAGTAAACCAGAAAAAAAATAAAACTGTACACCCTCAGCAAATCTTTTATTTCAATTCAGCATCTGACGATAAAAAACTAACAACTTTAGGTGAATAATTTCATTAAAATCCTAAGCAATTTGGCTAATTAGAAACAAAAATTATTTGCCGAATGGGAAGATTGTTAGCATTTTGACAATTTGGCTACCGACAGCTTAATCCCTGGGTAGAATTGATGGAAAGAATGGATGACCACTTTTCTGGAAATTCTGAGCATGTTCATTTCTGGCTATTAAAAGGCTCGCTAGAGCACTTTAAATTCGAAAATTACCATATGCGTTCACTGCTAGGTCCTCTTCACCTTTAAATGGGTGTAGGATGGTCCCTATCTAAATTAAACAATTTTGGTTATGATTGATGAAAAGAATAGATCCCCACCTTTCAGAAAATCCTACTCGTATCCATTTCAGGCTATTTATTAGAGGGCTCGCAAGAAACTTTGACACGGAAATCACTATAACTACCGTTTTTGGTTGGAGTAAATCACCTCCACACACGGGGTTTTTTGAACTTGCTACTATAGCTATTTTTCCAGATACTCTTCGTAATTAGGCTTGAAATTTCTTCAAGCCTACTTAGGCAGGTGATGTGACCCAAACTAGAAACCGACTCAGTTTAGTTCAACAGCCAACCGAGCAATAAGGTATTGGGTATTTTTAAAAAAATACAAGGTTAATAGGTATCCTTGACTATCAAAATTTTTGACCCTAACAAAATACGTACAATATTTGCAGACTCAAGCTAAGAAAAAAAACTGTTTTCACTTTATCCGAAAATCCTCACCTTTATTTTAGCTTATCGTGAGATACATGCTCATTCAATGCTCACAGTTTAACCGAGTTTCGTGCTACCCACAGTCTGCCCCCAGGCACTATCGTGTGAGCGATCCCAGCGCTATTCGGCTGTTCGTCACTTTTTTCGTGGGCAGGCACGCGTACGGACGTGCCTCTTGATTGCTCAATTAGTTTACTTGTGTTTTTGTGCAAGGCCGTTATTTCGTAGGAAGGGTAGACCAGTGCTTTACGGCACTTGCAGACATCGGCTCACCCCTGGAGATCGACATCCTGAATGCAGAAGATGCCGTGGTTGTGATTTTACCGAGAATCCGTGTGAAATCTGTCATTCGCACACGGCCGACGAAATCAAGGGTTTTCGCCGTTCTTGGAGGAAGTCGGACCAGACGGAAGCTCGCAGACGAAAGATAATGGAAGACGGGGGCAAATCTGGCTCCCTCGACAACAGATTATTGCGGGAAGGCCTAGACGAAGATGACTTCTTACCCGCTAGAGTGATGAATCGGAAATTCAGCGGCAGCGGTTCGGCCGCTTCGACACCGTCTATCACGTCGTCGGTCGTCCTCGGATCGGACGCCCAATCGGTTTGCACGTTAAATGCTATTAAAGAAATGCAGACCACGATGAAATCCATGTTCGAAGGGATGACTGAACGCATTGCTGGATCTGAGTCGCGGATTGCTGCCAACATCGAAGAAAAGTTTGAAGCAAGACTCGCGCCATTGGAACGGCTTCTCGTGGAGGACCCCAGTCGCCTTCGGCCATCGGCCCCGGGCGGCGGCGCGATCGCTGCCGCCTGCGCGGCCGGGAACAGGGCGCGTGTGTCGCCGGTGCTTGACGCCGTCACCCCATCGGATTTTCTGTCAGGACTGCCGGATTTTGGGGGAAGTCTGCTACCGCTACCTTTTCCACAACTGGAAGATGACTTTTTTGCACCGCTTAGGAAAGTGGCTTATGCTGCAGCTAGCGAATCCCAGGCAGCAGGCTTCAGGAATACCAGAGGGTTTCCAGCTTCGTCGGGAGACGTTGGCAAACACAAGGCGCATCTCCTCGAACAGATGGGACACCAGTCACCAGGAGACCAGCAGTCGCCAAGAGCACGCCAGTTGCCAGAAGTTCGGCGGTCACCTACGAGGCATCGACCATCGGACGGGTGTCAGTCGCCTGGGGTCCGTCAGTCTCCAGGAGGGCACCAGTCTCCAGGAGGGCGTCAGTCTCCAGGAGGGCGTCAGTCTCCAGG
>JAHWFP010149836.1:16090-33936 GCA_023313725.1 Lithobius niger
CGTCAGTCTCCAGGAGGGCGTCAGTCTCCAGGAGGGCGTCAGTCTCCCGGAGGGCGTCAGTCTCCCGGAGGGCGGCAGTCTCCCGGAGGGCGGCAGTCTCCCGGAGGGCGGCAGTCTCCCAGAGGGCGGCAGTCTCCCAGAGGGCGGCAGTCTCCCAGAGGACTTCAGTCTCCCAGAGGACTTCAGTCTCCCAGAGGACTTCAGTCTCCCAGAGGACTTCAGTCTCCAAGGAGACGTCGGTCTCCACGAGGTCGCCAGTCACCAAGGGATCATCAGTGGTCAAGGGACCATCAGTCGCCATTGGACCGTGCATCACCGACGGGACATCGGTCACCAAGAGATCGACAGTTGACAAGGGACCAACAGTCGGCGGCTGGCCGGAATTGGAGGGCCGGCCGTCTGTCACGGCTGGACAACATGGCAGGACAACAGCCCCATATCAGTCAAGGAGTGGGGGACCAGCCAACTGGTGGCAACCAATCTTCGAAGCGAAAGAGTGGTTCGCCTTCAGCGAAAACCGGGGACGACTACCGGGACAAGTCAGATCCCAGACAGGGCCGCTGCGAGTCACGAACTCGGTCTCGGAGCCGCTCACCAAAAAGGAGGAGATGCACCTCACCTACGGTTCCTTCATCCAAGGGGAGATCCAGGTCAGGCGACAGGCGGGAGGGGAGAATGTCGGAGGAGACTCGCCCACGACAGTCGTCGAAACGTTCAAGGAGCCAATCGAGTGAGTCGTCTTCTTCTAATCGATTGGGAACCGAAGATGCGGCGTACCTGTCAAAAAAGGAAGCGTTTGAAAGCATTGTGAGACGAGTCCATTTCTATCTTCCCTCGTCATTCTGCCGGTCGAGGCCAGATCTCTCGTCCGGTAACCCGGACGAGCCCCCCACTGCATCTTTCGCCAAAATGGAGGACATTCGTCATCCTGTTAGCCTTCTGCCGCAATCGGTGATGCTTCACCGCTCTCTCCTTGACGCAGGTGGTCTTCTGAGAGAGGGGGGGCAAACCCATAGTCACTGGTAAAGAACTCCCACGGCATGACTCCAGTAAACAGGATTTCTTTTTCGGCACTTCAAACTTTGGCCCGCTGAACCCATCGGCACCAAAACCCAGGAACTACTACACCTTCAAGGAGGCTGAATATCTTCACGAGTACGCATCCATGGAGTACGACTCCTGCCTCCCGAAGCCGGCTGTGATTCGTGTTCCGCTCAAGCAGTTCGAAGCGGAGGAACGGCTATTACGCATAGGGGTTCGGGCAGCATCTCACGCCGAGCTGGTGGCCTCAGCGGCATTGGCGGCACTACAGTCCTTTATCAGGACCCCGGTCGACAGCCAGGATCAAGGGATCGTCCGGGACTGCGCAGACCTTCTGAAGCAGGCGATCTCCTTTCAGAAGGAAACCATCGACTGGGGAGTGCGATCAACAGCGAACTCAGTCCTGCGAAGACGGGATGCTTACCTCAGTGGAGCGCCATCGATTCTGAAGGAAACAGCCGGCAAGCTTAGGCTTTTACCATTTCATAAGTCCGACAGGTTGTTCAATGGGGAACTCCTTTCGATCGCCCCGGACCTGAGAGGAAGGGTGAAACCCCCTCATAAGAAGGATCACCCTCAGAAGTACAAGGGTCGGTTTCCTTACAAGAACTCCAACCAGGAGCCCTTTCGCGACCCCCAACCGACGTCGGGCCCCAGGAAACAGAGGGGCTCCTCCCACCAGGGTAACAGGGGCAGAGGCAGCGGGCATTTTAAGGTTCAGGACCAAACCAAATTGTCGGCCGGACCCCAAAGCAAAGGAAGAGGCTCAAGAAGTCGGGGTGGACAACTATGACATATCGAGGCCCCAGCTTGCTCTCCTTCACCGACGGGTGGGAGGCAGGCTAAGATTCCACTATCCTATGTGGGAATCTGTTACGAGCGATCCATTCGTTCTCTCCGTCATCAGAGAAGGATACAGACCACCATTTCTTTCAGTACCAAGACTATCGAAGGTGGTTCCAAGTTGGCTCCTAAACGTCATAGACCCGCTATTGGAAGAAGAGGTGCAAACTCTCCTCGCAAAAGGGGCAATTCAGCCGACACCAGAAGGATCGCCGGGGTTCTACAGCCCAGCTCGGGTGATCGCGAAGAAAGGCGGAGGAAGAAGAGTCATCTTCAATCTCAGGCTCCTCAACAAACACATTGCGCAGGAGCACTTCAAGATGGAGACGCTCTCGTCGATTCGGGAATCGCTGCAGGAAGGGGAGTTTACCACGTCATTGGACCTGGAGGACGCATATCTCCATGTCCCCCTCCACCCTTCGGCATTCAAATTCTTCCGGTTTGCGGTGCACGGCAGGTCATTCCAGTTCACGGTCTTCCCCTTTGGCCTTTGCACTGCCCCACATGTTTTCACATCAATCCTCAAGCCGGTTTTGGGATTTCTCCACCAGCGGGAAGTGAAATCTCACGGATATTTAGACGACTGGCTGCTCCGCAACAAATGCAGCAGGACCCTACAGGAGCACACGGACACTGTCAGCCAGTTGTTCAGCGATCTGGGTCTCGGAGTCAACGAGAAGAAGTCCAGAAGGGCCCCAGCGACGGAATTCCAGTTCTTAGGGGCGGCGTTCCGGATGATGGACTTCACGGTCAGACCATCGGAGGACAGGATTTGGGACCTCCAGACTTCAATCCAGGATATCCTTCAGGCGGACTCAACTACGGCAAGATCCCTCAGCCGCCTAATTGGCAAGATCGACTCAATGGCGAATCTAGTCCCAATGGGTGCGTGGAGAGCCAGGAGCCTCCACTGGTTCAGAAAGGACAACTGGATAGAGAGGACGTCCTGGGAAGACGAGATCGACCTCCTGAACCTACCACGGCAGGATCTGGTCTGGTGGACTGTACCAGACAACCTGAGGGCAGGTGTCCCGGTACACGCGCCGGCTCCTCATCACACCCTCTTCACGGATGCGTCCCTCCTGGGTTGGGGAGCCCACATGGGGGATCTGCAGCTGGCTGGAAGATGGTCGCCTCGGGAAGTAGAACTTCACATCAACAACTTGGAATTGAGGGCCGTCCGCAAGGCCTTGGACGAGTGGGCGAGCATTCTTCAGGGAACCCATGTCGGGGTGATGACGGACAACACCACGGCAGTGGCCTACATGCGGAGGGGAGGGGGAACGCACTCGCGATCCCTCCACGAAGAAGTGTCGGCGATTTTTGTGCTCTGTCAAGAATTCGACATCACTCTTCGCCCAAGACACATCCCGGGGAAGCTGAATGTCTTGGCAGACCAGTTGTCCAGACGACTTCCGACGGCCCCAGCGGAATGGAGACTGAACCAGAGTGTCTGCCAGGCAATCTTCCAGCGATGGGGGAAACCGGTGGTGGACCTGTTTGCCACGTTCCAGAACACGCAATTGGACCAATTCGTCTCCCCGTTTCCGGATCAACGAGCGTGGGCATCGGATGCACTGTGCATGTCATGGGACAGGATATCGGCATACATGTTTCCCCCGTTCGCTCTGCTGCAAAAAGTACTGAACAAAGTTCGCCATTCAGGGGGACAGTTCATACTCATTGCACCGCTCTGGCCAGCAGCAGCGTGGTATGTGGACCTCCTACAGCTGTCAAAGGAAGACCCCATCGAGCTGCCACTAAGAGACGACATCGTATCACAGCACAACGGAAGAACCCTTCACCCCAACCCCGGGATGCTTCGTCTTCACGCCTGGAGACTGTGAAGGGGAAACTGGAGGATACTGGTTTTTCCTCCGGCGTCATTGAGAAACTAGTGCTCTGTCACCGCCAATCCACAATCAAGGTGTATGAGGCTAAGTGGAAACGGTGGTTTGCATGGTGTAAGGAAAGGGACTTGGACCCCTGTGACCCGGTGGTCACTGACATCACGGAATTCTTTGTCGGCCTATTCGACAAGGGACTTTCGGTTGCAGCCATTAAGGGTTATCGTTCAGCGATTAACTCGGTGCTGGCATTTTATGGCAGACAGGAAATCACGTCACACCACGTCCTCACTCGTCTCATGCAATCCCTGGGAGCCCTTCGACCTCGTATCAGGAAACTGTTCCCGGAATGGAATCTCCCTCTGGTGTTGGCACACCTTTCAGGTCCCCCGTATGAGCCGCTTCGGAATGCGTCTCTTCTTCACCTGACCCAGAAGACCATTTTCTTAGTAGCGATGGCCACAGCTGCGAGGCAGAGCGAACTATGCGCATTCGCCAGGAACAAGCGGTACCTGCGGTTCGCCAAGGACTGGACCATGGTCACGCTTCTATACAATCCTAAATTCAGGGCGAAAACCCAGAAACCGGATGAACTTATGAGGCCAGTGGTCATCAAAGCGCTGGGACCGGTTGTGGGGAACGAAGACCTGGAAAGAACTCAATGTCCTATCCGGGCTCTGAAGATTTACCTCCATGCCTCTTCCGTCCCAGAAAAGGATGGCGACGCCGAGGCCATTCCCCTGTTCTTACCGATTGACCCAGCGTCGCAGCGGGCATCTAGTGCAGCCAGACTCTCCCCGGCGAAAATCGCGCAATGGATTTGCGCCACAATTAGAAGGGCCTACGCGTCCTCTGAAGACTGCGTAGACATCCCGGACCACATTAGAGCACACGAACTTCGAGCTTTAGCGGCTTCGTGGGCTTTCGCTGCAGGCATCCCGATCCATGAGATAACGGCCGCCTGCACATGGAAACACAAGTCAGTGTTTATCAGCCATTATTACAGAGAACTCGGGGACACCTCAGGCCTGAGGAACCAGGGACCCCATGTCCTGGCCGGATCAACGGTTCCAGGGGGCACGCCACCTGGCAAGTAGTGAGGATAAGGTCAGTACTCTGTTTGGAATTTTGGGAGGGTTGAACCTTGGCGTCGTTCTGGACGGTTTCGTGTTACCGCGGTAGGGTACGGCTCGACCCGCCTCCTTTTGGACGAAGTCAGCTAAAATAAAGGTGAGGATTTTCGGATAAAGTGAAAACGACAATTTTAAACATAAAATTAGTTTTTACTATCCTAAAATACTCACCTTTAGGCCTACCCGCCCGCCGGCCCCGCTCGAGCCGCCCCAGGCACTTTGGCGACGAAAAAAGTGACGAACAGCCGAATAGCGCTGGGATCGCTCACACGATAGTGCCTGGGGGCAGACTGTGGGTAGCACGAAACTCGGTTAAACTGTGAGCATTGAATGAGCATGTATCTCACGATAAGCTAAAATAAAGGTGAGTATTTTAGGATAGTAAAAACTAATTTTATGTTTAAAATTGTCGTTTTTAGATTTTACGTTGTTTGTTGAATACTACGATAGGCCTAATGAAAATACTGAATCTGTAATCATGGCTATATATTTGTACCGAAAATTGCTGCAAATAAAGCAGCTTTTATGTATGACCTCACAGATTCCCGTTTTGCCTAATAGGCCTATTTTTTTTTCCCAAATTATGTGCCTCGCTTGCACTGCCGCGTTCACTGCGGCAAAACATATTACATCAGGTACCGCAACTACCCATGATAACCCCTGTTTATCTATGAAAAAAAAGTTTATTAGAATTTTTGGAAAATCAGCTCAAGTGAACTTTCTGAATCTGCCCCTAGTCAAGGCACGGGAAAATGTTTTTTTTTTAAAGCTCTCTCCCTACGGTTCATTTATTTTCTTTAACTTTTGTGGAGCCTAGAAATGCCTAAAACGTATTGTTAAAGGCAGGAAAGGTCAATATATACGGGCTTCCGGGGAAGACCTCCTTGCTGGAGTGGAGCGCATCAGTCTGCAAATTTTGCCTGTCTACCCCAACAAAATGCCCTTCGCTACGCCCCGTTCATATGCATTCATGCTTTTCACTAAAAGCATCAATTTGTGGCCCCAAGCCACTCAACTATATGAAGTGTAATGTACATGACACCGTTTATTCACTGAATCATTGACTCAGTTTAAAAAAAAACTAATAGAACCTTTTTTGTAGACAATTACATCGTCTACAATTTCGGATTAAACATATTTTATGCAGCCATCTCCGTGATATATTGACAATAACCAATTTCTGGCGCAATTAGCTCAACATTCTTCTGCACTGTTTATTGGTTGAATCATTGAATCTACGAAGAAAATGAACAGAACATTTTTTATAGAAAATTTCATGCTCTACATTGTTGGACAGAACATATTTTCATGCCCGAGCAATAGTCACTGAGATATATTGAATAAACTGATATTGGGTGTCATGTTTCTAAGATGGCGGCGTTAGCTCAACACGGTCAGCTGAGGACTTAGTATGTTGAACTTGATGTCACTACGAACATCTGTCCCAAAAATCAGCTTATTATGTCTTATTTCGAGTATTTGATCTAATTTGACTGGAGTAAAAAGTGCAACTTTCAACTCTATACCTCCTAAACTAAAGAGTAAAAAAATTGCGATATTTTGGATTTGTGACACAACAGCAGGGATGCATAAAATTCTTACTGGACAAAATTTCCTAGAGATTTTTACAATTTCCGTAGCCTTTCGCTATGTAGGCAAGCCATTTTTCCATGAATTTCCACAGCTCTCTAAAATTTACCGTGAACTTATCTGGCATTCTGGCATATTCTGACAGGGACGTTTTTATGGGGGGGATGTCACACACACCCCCTCCCAAAGTTTGGCCAGTTGGCAATCAGTCTGCAAAATTACATAATTTTTGGCTAGTTGGAGAATTATATCGGTAAATGTCTGGTGTGCACCCCTCCAACTTCTATCCTTCCTGACGTCTCTGATTCTGCACCCCGGCTTAACCGATGGATCCTACTGATACCAAATTTGCTTTGAATGTAAACCCTAAGATGCTCAAGGGATTAAAAAAAAAAAGCCAGCAAAAAATCCTGTTCCACATCAGTCATCGAAGAATCTTTAACGTCATGAAGCGGGTGAACAGTGACTGGAGCTTCTTTGAATGTTGATACTCTGTGCGCGTTAATGAGAATTAGTACAGACCCGGAAGCAGAATTATCTGCCACTGTACGGATGCAGAAAATTCTTACTGGACAAAATTTCTCACAAAATTTTCCTACAGATTTTTCAAATTTCCACAGCCTTTCACTATGTAGGCAAGCAATTTTTCAGAATTTCCACGGGTCTCCGAAATTTCCCGCGAACCTCGTTCTAGCGTTCTGGCACATTCTGCCCCCCAGCGGCACTGTCTCTGACACTTATTGTCGGGGAAAATTATTTGCAGCTAATCTGCTTTTTCGTAATGGTTACCCACATATTTATTGGTTTTTACTAATATCGTTTCAGTGTTTTGATCTGGCTCTTCTATCAAAGGAAAGGTCTCGTCAAGACGATTAAAATGGTGTATTGAAATGTCCAAATTGGTCAAATATTGACGAAACGGTAGAAATTTGGTCAAAACGCCCCTTTTTGTCTGCGACTGTACCAGATTATCTGCGATTTAGTCGCACGTCGCACCCCTTTCTGCCTCGGGGGTGCAGAAGGCCTTTTACTTTACGATTTTAACCCTCATCGAGCAGTCAAAAAATGATTCAATGTTTATAATCGTAGGCCTTGCTTTTAATGCTAAAAAAATAAGTTCTCAAATTAAAAGTAAACCAGGTGTCAGTTGGATATGGACAAGTTGCAAAACTTTGTATTGCAATTTGATATTACCCTAGGTTGCATTTCTTTACAACCCCCCCCAATCCTGCCAACTGATTTTACCAGACTTTAAAGGTCTGTTCATTGCAGATTAAAATCACAAAAATGTACCGTATGGGTCCTGGTAGAAGTTTACTCCATTGCCACGAGGTAGAAAATTTTTGCCACGAGGTGAAGATTTGCTCGTGGCAAATTTTGCTACCAGCTTGAAATCCTTATTTCAAGGCTGTCTGGAAGCTCCGGGGCCAAAACTTATTGCGTAAAACTTGTTTAAGCAGCTTAAATGTTAGGTTATCTTCAAACAAATCTAATTTCAAGCCACTAGTTTGAAAGTATGTTTCATTATCTTTTATTTGATTCTAAGTTCTAGTCTGATTGAGTGGTAATTAAAAAAGAATTAAAGTATAATGGTTTACAAGTCACTTCTTACCAAACCAAGATGGCTGCCAAAAAGAACAACTTGAACAACTTGAAGAACAAGTCTTGAATTTTAAAAAATCTTATACTTTGGATTTATGACTTTCCCTGTGGACCCTATTAATACACCAAAGTTGAATGAAATAACAAAAATTTAGGGCAACCAATTATTCCAATTTTGGTTCATTTGAGGTGGAATGACCCTTATCTTTATAACTGGGGAAAATAAATAGCCAAATAGCTGTGGCCAAAAAAAAATATTAGGCGAACTACTGGTTCTTTTCTTTTATGATACTGAGGTAAGATGAATAGGTACAACAACAATCCGTAATTACAGTTCCATAAACAGTAGCTCAAACATCCATCATAGACATTGACACGAAGTTTAGAGTATTGCAGAAACTTGTCGGAAATGTTGTGGCAAAATGTTTTGCCAATTTTGAAGTAATTTTTTTTTGGCATTTCTCGCTAAATAAACAATCCTGGAGGATTCGCAACAATTAAAGCTGAACAGAATTTATAAACAGATTTCAAACGATGACACTAGCGAAGATGTGCGTGTCTTCAAGGGAGCTGGCCATGGTCCCTACACGTTGTAATATTGGCATTAGAAGAATAAAACAGCCACAACAAAAGATGATCTTCTTACCATACCCTATGGCCTCCATAATCTGGAGTGCCCGACTGAGACTATTCTTTGGCCATCTAAGCCCCCCCCCCCCCCATCAGAGTCCCAGCAGACTCCTGCATTGCCTCCTGCAGCTACACAGGTTACGTAAGCAAGATAAGGGAAGAACTTGAGCTTGTCTTTTTACTGGCAAAAAAGAATTTTGTATACAACCAGTGACTCGCACAACGACTACTGAGAGTACGCATTACATCAGGATCACAAGCCTAGTATTCCTGACGTTACACGTCGCTCTCCTGCAGGTCCATGCTTGCGTTCCTTGAGACGGTCAAACGCATCATGTCCTATGGCAAACAATGGCCGCAATCGCTATAAAAGTCTTTTATTATATTGGTCGTTCGAAATTTGAGCGCGTAGCACAAATTTCGAACAACTATTATAAAATAGTTTCATGGTTCTTTGTTGAGTTGGCATTTAGGAAAACTTTAAATTATGTTTTTAGACATAATATTTCCGAAGTAAAACAACTACATCAGTTCAAATTAGATACTTTAAAAGACAAGTTAAACATCAATAAATTGACCCCTTCGCGACTAGTAACGAACATGTGTTCGTCATAGAGACGTGCGCAAGACGCACCACAGCATTAACTTCCCTTTATTGACTGCATTACTTGTAGTTTCAAAAGCCAGGCATATAGTTAACAAATGGTTCGTTCTGGTTTAAAGACAAAGAAATTGGCTGGCAATTGGTTTGTCCGCTGACAGATGTTCATTGGTTTTGACCACGTGTTAAAATCCGGTTTGTACAGGCAAGAGTAAATTTTATACTTCAGGGGTCGAAATATTCGGATGCACAGGGGAAAATTGCATTCCAAAATCGCACTTTGCACTCCAGAAGCAACACTTGGAGTGCAAAACTGCACACCAAAGTTAAATTCTTCATAACTTTTGAATCGCACAAGCTAGAGAGCTAGAGCTAGCGGTTTGTGGCATTTTAAACAGCTTGGAATTAGATTTCCTGTTGCACCATTCCTTCCAAAGAAGTTAAACTCCATTTTTTACTACATTTAATTAAAATGTGTGTATAGGTTTTTCAGTTGAATAGTGAAGTTAAGTCGTTAAGCAAAGTGCAGGAAAACAGTACATATTAGTTGAGATGCTAAATGTTAGAATTTTTAATGGCTATAAAATAGGCGACCACAGTGTTGGTTTACATTTTGGTTTTGCACTTCAAAGACTTTTTTTGCACCCCAGTAAGAGATTTGGAGTGCAAATTTGCACCTGGTTCAAAATTTGGAAAGTCGACCCCTGATACTTAGTTGTGAAGGGGTTTAAAAACAGCGATCCTGGAGACTTCATAACATATGCATGCTTTAAAATATCAATATAAGACAGAAGACAAACTAAATTGTCTCCCAGTTTTCAAACCTAATGGAAAACTGCTTAACATTACTGGTAATGAACCTGTAGATAACATTAAAGTTGTTTACGGTCCTGCCTAATAGATTTACTGCACTAGGGGAAATGTTCAAACCAGGGCGATTCCTAGCTGAACTACAATAAACCATGTGAAGAGATCACCGTCATCGTAAAGATCCCGAATTTTAAGCTATAAAATTCTCAGTTGGGAGGGAGGTAGGGATGGGTCGGAAATCGAAACCGAATTTTCGGTTTTTACTGAAAACCGACACCGAAACCGATTCGGATTTTGCGTCGGTTTTTCGTACGGTGTTCGAAAATCAAAAAAATTATTTGTTGTTTTACATTTTTGTAATAATTATCATTTTCTACGTATAAATGCAGGGTTCATACCGACCTGGAAAGTCAGGGAAAATCAGGGATAGTCGGGGATATGAAATACGGTCAGGGAAAGTCGGGGAAAAATGGAAAATTGGCAAAAAGTCAGTGATAGTCAGGGATTTTTCTTAATTAAAAAAAATGGGGAAGAAGGTAGTAGCAAAACAAGTGGAATTTGCGAGACCACACGGTCCATTATAAAAACGAAATTCTAAAAACGAAAAAAAGGTTCTAAAAAAACCCGTTCATTCTAAAAACGAACTGTTTTTTTTTTGGAACCGTTTTTTTTTATTTTTAGAATTTGGTTTTTAGAATAAACCATGTGGTCTCGCAAATTTCAGTTGCTTTGCTACGCCTTTCTTGCCCCATTTTTTAATTTTAAAAAAATAGGAAAAATGTGCAGTTGCCATCCAGATGAAGTTATGATGCCAGGCTTGCAGAGTGAGCAGTTGACTTTTAAAGTAGAAGTGTTTTGGTCAGGGATATTTAAAGAAATAAGTCAGGGAAAATCAGGGATATCCATTTTCAGATACGAGTATGAACCCTGAAATGACAGCTCCTAGCTATTAAAACGAAAATAGTAGAGGAAAATGGTGCCACAGCTATGGTCTATGACGCTGCTGAAAGTAAAAGCAGGAGTGAGTTGAAGCTAGTAATACAACTGTTGCAAGAAAAAAAATTAGGAAAATCTGGTTGGGGTGGATGGTGGCAAAAACCGATAAAGAAACCGAGGTTTTTTCGGCGTGAAAACCGAAACCGAAAATCAAAAAAATGAAACCGACCCATCCCTAGAGCGAGGTGCACAATGTGGTCACCAGTAAAAGGTTACAACCTGTGTTAAGAGCTCAACTGCATGCACGATCCTTGAGTACAGACGTTACAGGCCAGAATCACGGAAGTGATACATTCCAGTGGCTGCTGCCAAGTCAGTTGTCAGTGATCACTCCGTCGCACACAATACTCATACGCTGTGAATCCCAGGTTCATTCCAACCTCGATTCATATCCCTGCCCTATAACTTGGGAAAAATGAATGCCCCAGAAATGCAGATGTTGATTGTGGCATGTAAAAGATCCTAAGTGATTCCTGACAATATTGACCCTCTCCATCCTCCCAGAAGCAGAATTTTCTGCCACTGTCTGCGACACCAATTATCGAGGAAAAATTATCTGCTTTTTTGTAATGATTACCCACATATTTATTGGTTTTTACTGAATATCGTTTCAGTGCTTTATGCTATTGATCTGGCTCTTCTATCAAAGGAAAGGTCTCGTCAAGACGATTAAAATGGTGTATTGAAATGTCCAAATCGGTCAAATATTGACGAAACAGCAGAAATTTGGTCAAAACGGCCCTTTTTGTGTGCGACACTGCCAGATTATCTACGACATAGTTGCACGTTGCACCCTTTTTTGCCTTTGGGTCCATCCGGAGACAACCTTCGCTGGAAAGGGTGTTAATTCGACTACTTTCCCTTTTTAATTCGATGTGTCACACATCGAATTAATGCGGTTGTGGCCAAAAAATGAAGAAAAAGACTATTTGTATTGTTGCGACAGAGAGGAAGAATGCCGATAGGGTACACGTGAAGGAGAGTGTTTCAAAGGTAGATAGTCCAATTGTAAGCCTTACCTACCTGGATGGTGTGAGTGGCCCGATACGTGAAATCTTGTGTCGTGGTAGCTTTAAAACCTACCTGCGGAATGAAAAAGGACTAAGAAAACGTTTAGGAAAGAAAGTGCCTCCAGTTGCTGTTGAAGTGGAACGGGTGACTCAGAAGACAAAGAATGACGCTTTGATAGGAAATGTGACTGATACTAAGGAAGGTGTGTACTGAGTACCGTGCAAGGAATGCAGTGCAGTGTACGTCGGAAAGACGAGGAAAGGCGTGAGAACAAGACTGGGACAGCATATGGACAATGTCAGGAGAGGAGTGCAGGATAATGGCATTGCGCTCCACTGTGCTGCCACTGAGCACGAGATTGACTGGGAGAAAGCCACGACGCTCATCCGCTCTAACTCTGCACGCGACAGCCATCTAAGGTGCCTGGAATCTATTGCTATACAACACCATGAGCAGAATGGATTCCAACTTATGAATATTCAGGGCCCTTCTTACCCAAATGTGAGACATCTTGTGGGGAGGGACTTGAGTGAGCAGTTAGCGCGGTGTTGGAGAGCTAGTAGCAGCAGGAAGGGCTCACTACCTTCTAAAGACAGCATGAATGGTCCACTACCTTGTAAATACAGGAGGCTACGTGTTCTGCCAAATTCAAATTCTGGCACACAGCAAGAATGTGACCAGGATCCTAATTTTTCCTTTGAAATGCCTGATGATGACAGTAGCATTGCTGTCGAAAATTAGCAAGACTCTGTGAGTGTCTTATGTATGAAATTGTGCGATGATTGAAGAAGATTGTGGTTTTAAAACTATTCAAATGTTTCATAGTACTGGTAATGATGTTTTTAGTGGATAGAAGTGTATTTAATACAGGGTTCGCACAAGTCTTAAATTCAGATGAGATGCCAACTTTAAACAAGCCGTTGCGTATCCCTGCACTTTATCGGTTTGTCACTCAAGTTTAGCTAAATACTTTCATTGTGAGACAAATAAATTGAATCAGCACATGGATAGAAGTGTATTTAATACAGGGTTCGCACAAGTCTTAAATTCCTTAAAAAGTCTTGATTTTAAAGAACTAAATTTAATTCCTTAAAAAGTCTGGAATTTCAGCAGCGTCGTTGATTGGTCTTAAAAAGTTTGGAATTCCAAGAGTTAGCTGTATTAAAATGTCATTGTGTACGTACTACAATTAATAAACTTGTTTGTTGGCAATGATCTTGCAAATGCCCAGCCAATTGCCCCTTAATATAAAAAAAAATTCAAAATTAACCATGGTGACTTTAACATTAACATGAACACGAATCACTAACATGGTACAGCATCTAATTAAACCATTTGATTTACGTGGCCTTCAAAGAAGCATTTAAAAATAAATTTTCCTAGCCTTATTTATTAAAATATTAAAGTTATCAGTTACTAATTTATAAATTGACTTTAAAAAAATCACATAGACTAATACAATTATGATTTTACAATACGATTTAAAATGTGGTCTTAAATTTCAGTGTACTGTGTCTTAAAAAGGCTTAAAAAGTCTTAAATTTAGCATTTGTGAAGCCGTGCAAACCCTGTAATAATCGGGGCCACCAAATGGCTTGCGTACTAGGTTCAAATCGTGCTGAGCGCTATTAGTCGTGTCCGTTCAGGGGGAAGAACCCTGAAGCTAGACACAGGTGGTGGAAACCCTGACTGTCGAGAATTTCTTATCGGCTAAAATCTAGTTGCAGGTAAAAATAAATATTAATATTCGGAACAATAATTTAGTACATGTTAAGGCTGAAATTATGAATTTAGGTAGCTTATAGTTTTATTAATAAAATTTATTTGTTCTTTGCAGAGTGTATATGTTTTAAGTTTTCAAGATGAGTTCGATGGGGAGTTCTGGTACTCCGAAAATTATGGTCTTTAGACCATCAATGGAAGAGTTCGCAGACTTTTCCAAATATGTGGAACACATGGAATCATTAGGTGCCAACAAAGCTGGATTAGCAAAGGTAAGGAATGGCGTGTATTTAACTTAATTTTACCGTTTACTACTATTGATAATTGATGCTTGTACTTGCTGTAGCTTTTTTTTTCACGTCCTCTTAAATACACGCGTTGCGTTTTCCTAGGGTGGTTTGATTTAGGCCATAATCTAAATAACTTTTTCTTTCAAAAATGTTTAAAATTAAAAATATGCAAACGAAATGTATGTCGTACATTGATTGCCCCACCCACTACCAAACAAAATCATTGAACCAGGACCTGTCAGTTAGAGGTGTGCCTAATACGAAATTTACATACTATATTACTGAATGCTCAAACAGCATTGCTCAAAATGCTCCATACTGTTTTGAGACTCCATACCGAGCCTCAAGTTTTCTTTCGTCAATACAGGGTGGTCTGCAAAAAACTGACGACCCAACATTTTCTAGGTCCAACTTTGCTAGTTAGAACCAGGATAGGACAGAAATCAAATCTACTGAAACGGGAAGATTTCTGTCCTCTCCTGGTTCTGAGTGGTGCTAACTCGAAAAGGACTTAGAAAATGTTGGGTCGTCAGTTTTTTGTGGACTACCCTGTACATTCCGTTACCATGAAGATGTTAGTAAGGAGAGTCAATGCAATCTAAAGGAGGCCTGTAGTGTGTTTGGATTTTCCTGTTATGGTGCACTAGTGGTTGACCGGAAGTGCGATGTAGTCTTGTCACTTCTGCTCTTCTTACAGTGTGATAAATAAACGTAAATATGTGCATAGTTAACAATTTTCTACGTCTAAGTTAATTCCGTTCTTGGCTGCTTCTGTGGCAAGATACATCACCGTACAATCCATTATAGCATATCAAAATGTACTGTAAAGATACTGATATATGCGTTAATAAGTTAACTGGATTTTTCCCTATTCCAATCTTTGATGTTCTGCAAGCTTCGTCATGTTTCTCGTCTTTCTAGGTCAAATTTGTAAATTACATGGTAAATGGCCGTGGTATTGGATTGACTTCCTATACTTAAACATAATACTATTCTAATGCAGTGTTATGAATTAAACCACTCAAACCACTGAATCGATTTTTGCATGAAACGGCGAAGGAAATAGCATTACTGTAGTTAGTCTGCTGCTGTAATTTTATTAAACTAAAAGCATCCTGTTGATGTGATTTGCACCCCATTAGCAAACAATAATTAAATTTACTTCAGAAAGCGGGCGTTCGGCATGATTTGTTATATATGCTTAGGTTTTTTTTTTAAGTTTTTGAGACAATATAAAAATATAGAAACTCTGCATAAAAAAATAAAAACTTAACTCAGTGCAAGCTTTTTTCTCAAAACTAAGTTTACACATTACATGCTAACTATTTCTTAAGTATTGCTTCTTTTGGTGCTTTTTTTTTGGGGGGGGGGGGTGTAGTACATAGCCTGCAAAAAGGTAATACCATTTGAGTGGTAGTGTTGCATGAGCCATGGTCAAGTAAAAATTGAAATATTAATGAATTAATTTTGTAATGCTTAGCATTATGCAAAAGTTGTGAAAAAAAAAACCAATATGATTCAAAAGTTCATTACACTAAGAAGTTCGCCTGGAGCGAAATATTTGACCAACACTTGTGGGTGATGGTGACGACGTTTGTTGTCTTTGCGCTGTCGGTAGAAAAGTTCTTTTTCTATTTTTCAAATTTCGGTTTAAAGGACAGAGTTGGAATGGGTCTAGAGCAGGCATGCGCAACCCCCAGCCCGCGAGCCACATGCTGCCCTCCTCCAACCCTCTGAATTCGGCCCGATACAACCTAAAAAAAACTGTCTTAACGGCCTGTGCAGTGTCATCCAGATTTAAAATATGTAGCATGCGGGTGAGTCTCAAATACAACTCCGTGTATACATTAACTTCTTCCCTACACGAACGAATGAATTGGACGCCTAAAAAGTCAAGTATAATATATTTGGTGTATACATGTATTTGAATGTTAATTAAAAAACTACCGTAAGATCAGTTTTATAGTTCCCATTAAGGACTCAACCCGTATTACCATTACTTTTTTGAGGTCTGGCCCCCAGGCTTAAAAGGTTGCCCACCCCTGGTCTAGAGTGTCAGTATTTTTGAATAGGTCTGTTGGTCTATGCCGACCTAATTGGTCGACAAATTGTGCTGTCGCAATCTGCTATTCTAGGCTTACTTATTTATATCTATAATTCTTTTCTTTTAATGGGCTAAACAATGAAAATTCCATAACGGGCTAAATCTTCGGGGTACCCAATAACAGTAAGTTACAATAAGGTGCAGTAGTATGGTCACTAAAGTCAAGGAGTCAGTGAGTCAAAATGCCTTAATCCATTCATTCCATTATTTCCACTTAAGGGAAGAAGAAACTGAAAAAAATTCACATTGTTTGAATACTCTACGAGATTTGTGACTTCGAATATCAACTTAGAGCATAAACCGTACTGAAAAAAACAAAATTTGGTTACCATGACACCCTGTGTAGTAGTTTGTCCACCAACCATAAGTATTTGTCGAAAATTTCTCTCCAGAGGAACTTTGTATGAACTTTCAAATTAGAGCGTTTTTCTTTCCAAAATGATGATCAACATGCAAATTTATAAATTTGGTTGGTCTCACATGAATTGTGTTTATATTGTACGGTATATACGGGTATTTTATATGAGTACGGTGTATAAAATTTTCTACACATGAACTCCCAATGAACTCCTACAAATGATATCGTTACATAACATGAGGAGGTTTCATAGCAACCAAATTTTATATTCTGGTGTGGTTTATGCCCCAAGTTGATACACGAAGTCGCAAATCTCGTAGAGCAACCCTTCCCAATGTTGGTCGCCACTCGCCATCTGGCGAGTGGAAATCAGCAGTTGGCGACTTGGAATTTAGCCTTACTCGCCAAATCGGCGACTAGCTAAAAAACATGCCACATCTCTGGAACCGTGTAAGTTAGAAACGAACGGTTTGCGGCGTTATGCTCAGATTTATAAGGGATTTATAACTGGAGTTTAAGAAAATTACACAATTTTGTTAATGCATAAATTAGAGAAACCTTTCATCATACAAGACGTATTTGGTATGTGGCGAGTAGAAATTGTGAAATGGCGAGTGCTTTGTAAGGTCTACTGGCCAAGCGGCGACTGCTGCTGGATTGACATTCGGAAGGGTTGTCGTAGAGCACTCGCACCTTTTGTTTGGGTTTTTAGTAGCTTCTTCTCTTGAGTGGAAATAATGGGATGGGTTTAAGGCATTTTGACTCGTGACCCTCTTGTTACCCATATGACTCCTTGCCTTTAGTGACTTAGACTACTGCACTCTACTGTGACTAACTGTTATTGGGCACGCCAAAGATTCACGCAGTGCTCCGTATACTTCTGATCAAATGTTTATACCATTAAAAAGAAAATAATTCTAGATGTGAGCAAGAAAGCCTAGAATAGAGGATGGCATTAGCCCAATGTGCCATCCAATTAGGTCTACAGTGACCAACTGACGAAATAAAAAAAACACTTGCACAAATAAGTTAAACTGTTTTCAGCAAAAAGACAAACAGCATGAGAGAGAGTGCTGCGTAGCTAGCAATCCACATTTTCTAGATGGGTTCAGTAAACTATGGTGGCAGCAACAACGCTCAGAATACGTCGACGGATTTGCAAATGTGTCGGTTTGGTCTTTGATATGAAACCGATAACCTGTACTTCCCTAGAAATAACTGTGGTTGGAAAACTGTTACTGACCAATAAATCCCAGCAAGAAATTTAA
>JAHWFP010149847.1:0-11058 GCA_023313725.1 Lithobius niger
CACCTTGATTTGTGACAATCAAGGGACAATTTTGGTAAATAGCGTACGATGTTTAATTAATTTCTGTTACCAAGTAAAACAATGAGCCTTTCGGCCTATCGTGTGTCTGTGTGCTGACTGCAATCGTGCGATGTCATATTGGAAAAGCAGCCATAGCCCATTGGCTTTTCGTTTTTTCATAAAAAGTCATTCTATAGTTGTCCAAAATTCATTATTCTACAACTTTGCTACACATTGTGTTTTAGAAATATTGATAATATTTATTGAGATAGCCATTTTTGGTGGCCATTTTGAAGACGCCATTTTAAGTTGCTCACTCCCACATGGAAATTGACCGTGGCTCCGCTTCTTAAATCAATCCACAATACCTAAGGAGAGTCTGTGCCAAGTGGTTTGCTTCTAGAATAAAATGCAAAGTTCACTCCCTTAACTCCCGGATTAGACTGTTGAAGATTAAACAAGCGGCTGCAGCGACTACCTAGTTGCAACCGGTTTTCTATAAACTTCCACCACTTTCGAGCGCTGTTGCAGTGCGCACACCTCTTATCATGCACTGCATCAGCGCTCTCTATTTTATATTCTAAAAGCTGTAACCATCACAATTGCCGGTTAAACATGTGTTAGGTTTTAGGCCTAGTTTTATATTTTAAGTGTAATTATTAAGGCTCGGCCGATACGAACTTGATCCGTTCCGATCCAGTCCGATGCTTTCTTTACCGATACTTCAATGCATTATTTGCCCTAAAGTTAATGTTTTTTCCATATTCAGAAACAAAATTTGATGACAAATTTCCAATCTCCAAAGCTCTATGAGCAAGTGTTTTGCAGTAAAGTTCATTTTTTGGAACGTGTTTTTGGTTTTTTGTTAAATAATTAAGAACAACTGAAGCTGTCACCCTGAAATTAGCACCATTGGAAAGCTCTTAAAAAAAACGGTTCAAATGATGTATTGGAACATCAAAAACGGTCAATTTTTGGCGAAGATATCGCAAAAACCGATATTTTACAAAAACAGTTAACCAATACCGACCGATACCGCTAGTATCGGTGCCAATATCGGTATCGGCAGAGCCTTAGTAATTATCAGCTCTCTTACGCCTACTTTTACCTGATGTTTAAGTTCGAAAGTAGCAGCTAATGGGGAATTGGGTTCGAAAGTAGGTTTCTCCTTTATGCAAGACGGTGCGGAGACTTGGCATTGCCGTGGCAACATGATTTTAAGGCCTAATTTTCAGCCTATCCACGGTAAGCGTATTTATCCATGCAACATGGTCTGAGACTATTTTAAATGAAAGTAACGTGTCGTTAATGAAATCCTTTTGTTTTTACGGTAGCATGTCTTCCTGTAGTATTTAAATGCGACAATCAAATATTGTTTCATTTAGTTACGTCGACAATCAAATATTGTTTCATTTAGTTACGTCGAGAAAACCTATTAGCTACAAGGAAGCAATGATGTTTTAATTTGCCATGTTTTTAAACTAATTTTTGGTCTCTAAATCTAATGGTGAAAAACGTTTTTGTCTATCTGGTACCTTTCTGAAGTTGAAAAAGGCGAGGTATGGATGGACGGACGCTCGAAGTCGTTGCAATCGTCCTCTCAGCCATTTCAGTTGTACAGAAGACTTAAATGAGGAGACTTAAGCCACAAAATACAACGATCACATTGCAGAGCCCTCCCCCACTCCTAAACGTGGCTCCAGGGGTTAGCCATAAATTAAGCTTTAAATAAACATAAATCGCTGGAAATAATTTCCAATTTTCCACAAATTAAGCTTGACATCAAAGAGCAATGTTTCACTGATTGCTGCCACCAGTTACCTTCCTTTAACCACTACTACATACTAGTCACTTTAAAGTTAATAAACATATGCAACAAAAAAGTAGAACTCTCATGTATTTATTCTTATATTGGCACGGTACACTTGCACAAATAAAGCAGTTCATCTATTTTATGGCAGCGTTAAACTTTTGGTTATGACGATTTTCACCACGGAAGTGTATTGCCTCTAGCTGAAGCAATACTCACAGTTCAACACTTAGCTTGTTGACTGGAGGAACGCGTGATTGCATCGTCTATCTTTTTGGCCCTCAGGGTAAACAATGGTCTCATTCTCCAAATACTAAATTAGTTATTTTTCAACCGCATTTTAGCAGGTAAAAACTTGGTGCAAACTTTTACGTTTTGTGTCCATCAGAACCTAGGGATTTGCGACTTTCTGGAAATATAAACGATTATGTGCGCTTAAGTGATTAGTGCTCTTCAGGATTGAGCTTTTGCTTAGTTGGAGAGCTTCTTTTACATTATCTGTTTATTCCTTTCTCGCATTTGAATTTCTACCCCTTCCCCCACTGATCTTGATAAGGCCTGCTGGGAAGAAGGATTGTTTTCCATTTCTGTGTGAGGGATGCACTAGGTGAAGAACGTCTGGGAAATTTGGATGCTGGATGTTCATGAGCTATGGATTTTCTCTCTTCATGATAAAAATCATGTTCATAAATGTAAACTCACTCAACTATTTAGTGAACAGTTGCAAATTTTCTATCTTTGGCTTGGTGCTTCTTCAGGCTGGGCAAATTTGCACAATTGTTTACATGAACACATGCTCAACTTCATTAGTCTGTCTTCAAATGAGCACTGCAGGTTTGAAGACAGTCCGATGTAGGCGACCGTGTTATCGTGTAAAATTGTGTAAATAGTGTAAATAATTTTTTTCGGCCTGAAGAAGATCCAAGCCAAGGATTGAAACTTTTTCGCTGTTCACCAAATAGTTAAGTGAGTTGACATTTATGAACATTATTTTTATGATGAAACCTCAACGTAAAATACCAACTTTTAATCTTCTCATGATGTTGATAGGGGATAGGAGTTACCGACATAAACACAGTTTAACAGATTGAGCCCTGGTTTATTAAAGTGGGGCCAACAGCAAGTTAAACCACTTTTGTCTACTCATTAATTTCCATAGGAGACATAAGCACCCAGACCAGGGTCTGCCGCCAAGTTCATTATATAACGATCTCCATTACAATCATTTAAGATTTACCTGAACGCTTGGAACTGCGATGTTTTCTTTGTTTCAAATTGTCTCACACAAGGTAAGACTGGCATAACACCAAGAAATTTTTAACTAAAATCATTACCGTTGATACTGCTTTTTTTAAAAATTGTGGACTATCCTAAAACAAGTTTCTGCTTTATGCCCTAGCATTACATTGCCGTAACTGGTAAGCATGCTCCCAGAAAAGCCAACCCAGCCAAAAGTAATCAAATAATTGACCCACAGGTACACCCAGCAAGCATGCATACCCAAAAAAGCAAATCCAAAGACGCCGAAGATGGCATAAATGCCACACAGGGTCGACAGACTAGCGTGGTAAGACGACGTGAAAGCTAACATAGCACTTTAGTGCAGTATCTGGTATAGGGTGACACTATATGCTAACAGACTTAACAATTATAACGCTTGCTTATGGACTAAACTGAATGAGGTATAACAGGTGAATGAAAAGGAGTTGACTAACATGCTAACTTACGGTGGTTGACTAATTAATTAATCTTGGGCAACTCACTAACATACCAACTGTAAAAAAGATTAATCAACTTATCAACGTGGTGTAACGTATTAATGGAATAGTGTCTCATGCTTTATAGACTTAACCAACCTGAAGTTCAATGCTGACGTAATGGGTGACGTAAAGTGATTTCCGTTATGTTAAAGTTACCACTTTCAGCCCTTCATATCTTTTTACAAACAGCCAACGTAAATGTGGTGCAAAGGCAACAATAAACGAGGATAATGATGTGAAGATTTGAATGTTGTCTTCCCTCTCGGATCGCCGGTAGATCGGTATGACTACTGCCAATAGAATAATCACTGATTGCAGTTCTTTTGGATAGCTAATGACTATGCTAAATGTTCCTGGCTGTTGGAGTCTTGAAATGATGAAAAGTTCCTTGACAGAATCGAGGGCATGGTTTCTGTTCCTAGCTAGCTGAAGATTTGTAACACCATCTCCCAAGTTACTGCAGTAAACAATGAGCTTCTCATTCAAGTTTTGTGTCTGTCTCTGGCAAATACTGCATTAGTACACTTTCCTTTTTTTTTTCTTCTTTAAAAAAAAATCTTTTCCTTAACTGCTGGATTCATTCATTACAACTTCAAAGCAACATCTATGAAAAGTCCAGCAAAATAATTTTTATAATTTTGTTTAATCCCCAACCACCCAACTGAACACATTACTGAATGGCTTGACTTTTCATATTATTGCATTTTGTCTTTTTCAGCCGGCCAGAATTGGCGACAGCATGACTTTATCTCTAGGGACCTGGTTGGGAGTACCGGCTGTGCCACATGTTGTATCCTTCATAAGTTGCTACCTCGTGCCACTATTGCTTGCTTGTATGTGGATGTGAGCTGGAGTAATTAGGCTGAAGGACGTATTGTAAGGAACAGCTTTTTGTTTGGTTGGAGGAGGGGGGAGGGGGCTGTCTTCATTATTTTTCGGAAAAGTCGAAAAAATGGTGAGAATGTCATGCACTACTTGCTGTGTTCGTGATACTGGAAAAGTTTAGACATTCCATAGATTTACCATCCGGGCTCTAGGTGACGTTGTGGCATGAACTAACTGACAAAATAATATTACAGGCAGCTACTTACGCAAAGCCAAAAATCGTCCAAGTTCCACTGCTCAAACTTGCAAATTTCCGACTATCTCTACTGATAGTCTCCTTCAGGCAAGAGTCATGATACTTGCACAACAATCATGTTGAAAAGTTCGTTGGTGATTGTTGTGCAAGTCTCTTGACTCTTGCTTGTATAGGTGATTGTTGTGTAAGTCGCATGACTCTTGCCTGAAGAAAACTATCAGTAGAGATAGTATAAAATTTGTAAGTTCGAGTAGTTGAACTTAGAAGATTTTTGGTTTTGCGTGACTGACTGACTGTGATATGAACTTCAACCAAAGTAAATTTACCGAATTGACGGTATTTTCGGTTGACAAAATAATGTTGGTTTGTGTGGTAACACACTGAAATTCTTCTACACCATGGAATAATTTTTTGACGCAATTATTCATTATGTTGCTTGTAATGTTTTAATTAAAGGCACTAGTTCATATAAGGCCTATAAATTAACAGCTTGAATTCTTTATGAAGAAGTGACACAAACTGAGTCTCTGTTAAAAGCTTTTCAGTAAACAGCTACCTTTAGTCCATAGCTAATATTTAAGTATGAATTATTTAAACGCCATTTACAAGAAACCACTTCAAAATCTAGGCTAATACAGAGTATTGGTATTTAATAAGCAATATCATCAGGAATTGGTATTTCGGTACGCCTTGCTTGACAAGACATTGCCCTACACCTTTCATTTTAAGAAGTTAGCAAATCCGTTTCAGATTATTCAGTTGTACAAAAGAAGGCATAATGGGAACCGATCTATATTTTTTCTGTTACGTAGAAAAAGTGTTAATCACTGTTGGATTGTTAAATGAAATATAATTCTAGAAGACTAGGTCAGTTGTTTCCTGAACCTTTCTTAGACATTGTTTCGAACCCTGGAGCTAGCTACCATGCATGCTGCAGGTTTGGCGTACAATATCCATCTGCGCCTTAACTGTTTACCCTTGTGGATGACGCTACAAATGCTTGGATCAGATGGAGTCATTCAACGCATTAAGCTGTGCTACGAACTGGTAAGTAAGCGATTTGTCCAAAGTAGCTTGTGAAAGCGACCGTTTGTTACGAGGCCGAGTACGGCACTTTTTGGCATTATTGTTCACAAACATGGCCCAACAGTTATGTCATAATTGAAGGAAATCGCACAATACCACACAGAAGAACATAATAAAAATGTTCACTTAAATTTTCGGCGAATTACGGTGTTTGCCTTCATTGGAAGTTTGATAGAAAACGCGAGTTCACAATATCGTTTCTCTTGTACGAATTTCAAACGAACGATGTAAGGACTCATATTTTCTATCTGACTTCCGATGAAGGCGAACGCGGTAAATCACCGAAAATTTAAGTGAACATTTTAGTGCTCCTCTGTGTGGTATTGTGTGCTTTTCCTTCAATTATGTCGTGTCTATACCACAGTAATCGCCGTTTACGAGTTTTTGCACAATTATGTCATATTATGTTGTAGACGATATTTGGATTGGATTTGTACGTTTATTTTGTTTAATGCATCACCTGCTCTTCTTTGTTATAGAGCAAGCATTTGCAAGACAGACTAGCTTCTTTGCCCAAAATTAAAATATTGGTAAGTGATGTTAGTTATGTAATCCATGTCCGACTAGTGTTTGTTAATTTTCGAGGCAAAAATAAGACACTGTGTCTTGTTCATGCTAGGAATGTAAAAAATGCGTATTGATGTGGTAAATTTTTACCGAGTTTGTAAAGATGGAATTTATAATTATACGGTTAAGTTTTTATTTTACACGGCTGTCTGAATGACACAAGAGCAATGAGTAAAATGATTTATTCAGTCAGCGTGAACGAAGTACATGGTGACTGGGATTGGATTCGCAGAGATGGTCTGACCGGCAGTGCCCGGAGCAGCTCACCCAGGCACTGAGGTAGTGGTGTGAAACTAGCAGGGAGCAGGAGTAGGGGCCGGCCTGGCGTTCAAATGTACGCAACAGGTTAGGATGCATAGCGCCCCCCCCCCCCCCCCTTTCCCCCAACCCGCAACATGAAACATTTAAACAAAAGCAGGTTACGAAGGTGGATTGACTTTGCCATGATTCTCTGACCAGCGGTACCCAGAATGAGCCACCTCCGCCGCTACAAACCACACGGCAGAGTGTGGAATCTTGGGGTTTACATTGGAGAAAGCACCAGGATGTTTCTGAAATCCAATGCATTATGAGCACCATCTTCATGCTTTGAAGAACTTCTCCAAACATCACTTCCAGAATTCCAGGTAAAACTTAAAAATACCCAAGAAGCCTCACATCGCGATTTCAGTAAGATTATTACACCCGAGTTAACCCAGAAACAGAATAGGAAGTACAAAGCACTCCTCCCTTAACTCTTTCCACACGCTCCACAGATAGAGCCACTGCCCACAGCATTCTATCCCTCCTCACCAACTGGAGACACGACACTTGCGGCAAATTCAAATTGATTTCCCATTTTCCGAGTCTAAATGTGTTCAACCCTCGAGGTGCGTCAAGAGGGTGGGAGATCTTCCAACAAATTTAGGAGCCCACTAAATTATGTGACAATCTAGAGAGATTTTGGCAAATAGCTAGACAAGTAATTTCTGCGATCGCATATTTTCACAGATGCTTTTAAAAAGAACTACTAAAAAATTCTCGGCATAGTGATTTAGTGGACATTTGCAGGTTCCAAAATTGTATTGTTGAGATCGCAGAACTTCGTAAAAATCGCAGAATATTGCAGAAATCGGAATTTTTCTCAGTCAAGTTCATGAATTTTATCATTAGAAAGATTAACTAGAAGTGTTGCTGAAATCTTTCTTTTGTTCATTAGGGTTAAAAGGACATATGTAGCTTTTGCAACATTTACTAGATTTGAGTGAATGTAGCAAAAACGTTTCGTACGAGGGAAAAACAGGAAAATGAACTTGTCTGCAACATATACATAAGTTTAAACTAGTGTGGCAAAACTTAGTCAATGGAAAGCCAACATAGAGGCCAACACCTTTAACATTGATGTTTCTAACTTCCTGCAAATACTTACCTTCAGTAATATTGCTAAAACCACCTTTTTACGCTATTTACTGCTCGCTTATGAACTAAAAACCCCATTTTTTATGTTCTCCCTAAGCTTTTCTCCACTGCCGCCAGGCGGCGCTGCACGTCCTTACCGACGTCAGCGCCCCCACCAGTCCAACCGCATCACTTTTCGAACACTCCATCGTGGATGGTTGTGCGAGTTTTTACTGCGTGCTTCGCGAATTAACCAACGCGTATTATGGACTACAACAACGGACTTCGATGTCAAGAAGTGGATCCGACGAGCGGCTTATTGGAAAGCAGCACGGTGGGAACGGGATCGAAGCACGGCAACGGTCGGTAGTCGGTAGGCTTAACGGATACGGCCATGCCGGCGGTGTGTTTTGGTCGGCCGGTTGTTGCCGAGGGCAAGATGGCGGCCGAGAATGAAGCTTTTGTGATTCGTGGTTACGGAGGCGTCGTTGCCTCCCGTTCTTCCCCGGGATGTTTGTGTTGAAATACCATTTTTTTCAAGCAGATGGTGATTTGTAGAGTGAGCCAGTGGAGTTGTCACCGTCCCTCAAGGCAGGTCCGTGCCGATCCGATGGCGGGCGTTAGTTGAGTGGCCGACAGTGGCGGTAAGTTGAAAACCAGAGTGTTGAGAGGATGAATAGGACGACCGCTCCCGGTGGGGAAAATAGCGGTGCGGTTCCTACACTGAGTGGTAAAAAGCCGGCCACGGGCGCTGTCCGCGGTCCGACTATCCCAACAACAAAAAAAAAAAAAAAAAAAAAAAGTTGCAAGTGCCGCGTTTGGACATAATTGCAACGCTGGTTGAGCCGAGGGGTGCAAATTGAAGCCGGTCTTTAACCGGACCCACGCTGTCGCCACTGGCAACACGTGTGTAGCACCATCGCCGACACTCAGTAGCTACTAGACGCTGATGCAGCGGGACAAATTGTTGCCGTTCTGTAGCCAGTTGTGACCAGGGAAAGTAGCTGTATGACGCTGACGCAGCGGGACACATCGTCGCCGTTCTGCAGCCAGTTGTCACCAGGGTAAGTAGCTGTTATGACGCTGACGCAGCGGGACAAATTGTCGCCGTTCTGTAGCCAGTTGTCGCCAGGGAAAGTAGCTGTATGATGCTGACGCAGCGGGACACATCGTCGCCGTTCTGTAGCCAGTTGTCACCAGGGTAAGTAGCTGTTATGACGCTGACGCAGCGAGACACATTGTCGCCGTTCTGTTGCCAGTTGTCACTTCGAGGGTGTCACATGTCGCCGGTGAGCGTGGCTGCTATGACACTGGCGCGGCGGGACCAATTAAAAAAAAAAAAAAAAAAAAAAAGCCGTCGCCAGGTGTCGCTGCGCAGTCGTCATGTGTCGCCGACGGTATGGTGAGTGTCTCCATGGGCGTTTGCCCATAGGCCTATGTGTTTATGATATGTTAGGGTATGTTTACATTAATCGTTATTGCCTCTACATTTCTTTGGTCCTGGCATGGCAGCTGCGTTGGCTCCTGCGGTGTGCATCAAGACATGGTCTCACTGGAGTTTGGCAACTTGGACGGTTAGTACTATGGGTTTGAAGTAGGGTTCTCCCCCCTCCTTTTGCCTTCGACTGTCTTCTCTTCCTTGGGTCCTTAGGTTGAGTGGGGGGGGGGGGGTGATTCTGATGATGCCCTTTGGGTTCTGGCCGCTATATGCGGTCGGCCCAATTTTTTTTTTGGCGAATCGCAAACAAGTTGTATGGTGTATGCATTGTCTCATACGGTCAAACAAAAAACATGTGAATGGAGCTGTAGCTTGTTCATCTGGTTCGAGTAAGAGTTCCCTTGGCTTAAGTATGAATCAGAAGGGGGACTTTAAGGTACATGTTGAAGTTAAATCCAATTAAGTCGGTTTCTGTGGAAATCTGGCACTCGAGGCTCGGTCATCAGCGTAAATTGGGCCTGTTAAATTTACATAACTCCAAGGTGGTACATGGATACTAGGAGTGAAGCCTAACTCTCCTCAGTGCGAGGTCTGCAAGGTAACCAAATCGACTAGGGCCAGTTTTAAGGGTATTGGTGCTTTTCAGAGTAGGAAGCCCCTCGAGCTCCTTCACATGGATGTTTGGGGACCAAATCGCACGGTATCCTTGGGTAATTGTCGATATGTGCTTACTTTACTTGATGATTATATTCTCGTTATGCATGGGTGTTTCCCATCGCTAAGGAAAGCGATGCGTTTCAAACGTTTGTTGACTTTCGTGCCAGAAATGACAGACAATTTAGCCTCAACTTTGTAAATGTTCGCACGGACCGAGGTATGGAATTTTGTGATTATGTAGGTTGGGTATCAGATACCAGCGAACCAATGCCTAATCACCAGCTATGGCTGGAATCGCTAGGCGATTTAACCGCACGTTGTTAGAAGGGGTACGTGCAATACTTCACGAGACTTCTCTGCCACGCAATCTTGGGCAGAATTTGTATGTATGTTCACCGACCTGAAGCATAGGTACCCTCACTCATACTTAGGCTTTGGGGTCCCTTGTACATTATGGTTTGATCGAGGTGTATCAGTCAGACATTACGAAGACCTGGTGCAATGTGTTATGTACACTTCCATAAGCCGGGAAGGGATACCCTTGACGTTAACGCTGGGAGGGGGTATTCATTGGCTATGCGGTAGACACAGTAGGATATAGAGTGGAATCCCCAAACTTACTTGGTCGTTGACACTAAACATAACAGTTGATGAGGTTAAGTTATGGGGAAGGGAGAAGAGGTCCTTGCAGTATAGGCCTCAGAGTGTGCCCAACCCAGTCTAAGTGCAACTACATTTAACTATGGAATGGGACTTAGTTCGGGTACAGAGTCGGAATCGGATGGTAATTCTAGGTTAGAAGCCGAAGATAAGACTGAGGGCCCACTAACCATTGAAGAAGTTCCTCCACGACCATTCATTCGTAGTAATAGTGTAGGCTCCTCCCCCATATTGGCTCCTTTAGATTATCAGTATTGGTGTAGGGAAGTAGTAGTCCGTCAGACGGGGCAAAGGGTAGGTAGGTTGGATGTGTACTATCACACCCCAGATGGAATTATGTTCCGCAGTGTTAATGATGTCAAATAATATTGTGTAGAACGGGGATGTCAGTTTGAACCACTGTTCGATTTTAGGGGTAGACGAACACCTGATTTCGGAACTGTATCCACTAGTGGGCAGGATAGTCCTGTTGATTTCAGTGATGCTGCGGCATACGTGTGTATTGTTGGGCCAATTACCTATGCAGAAGCCATTGCCTCTCCTCACAAGTGTGAATGGGAACGGTCCATGGGAGTCGACGTTGCGTCCTTTAAGAAAAGAGGGGTACATAGAGGTTAATGTA